>WJFB01000249.1:0-79616 GCA_009870185.1 Pygmarrhopalites habei | reverse complement strand
TTCAATAGTTCAAGGGTAAATATTTTCCAACACAACTATATATGTCTTGAATAATTAAAAATGTATTGACAAAATCCTTGCTAAGTTGGTCAATACTTTGTAACAAGTCGGAGACGTATATTGCAAAATAACTGTCAAAACAGACTCTAAAGCAGACATTGTATTATTTTTTAATGTACAACTTCTTTGAGTTAAAAATAGTGAATAAATCTTGTATGGATATTTAGACAATGGCCACTGATGAAATACATGTCATGTATTGACAGTCGAGACTTCCAATAAAAATTTCTAATTGGAAATTAAACTTGGAATGATCAACATGTTGTCCACTTGGGCTTGTCTACATGTAAAAATGATTGACATGTAAACAGTCTCTCTCTGACCGCCCAAATGTCGCGTCAAATGTCGGTAAACATTTTATGTAACACAAAGAAAGTTGTGTCAATATTTAAAAAATGATTTGTTGACTGAACACAATCTGGAAATAACAGGATTCAATCTTTTTCTTTATGGACTCCGTGATTTATGAAAAGGTGAATTTAAAAAAACTGTTGTAACATATTCATCAGTTGTATTTTTATTTTCTATCAAGATCCTCCATGATAAATAGATCACATACATTGTTGGTGTGTCAGGTTAATAAGGTTTCAACAGCAAAGCTGGTTTGTGTGTGTGTTGGATTAGTAATTTTTTTCTTTTAATATTTTTTTTGCATTTATAATTAACTGTCCTCACTCACACTCACATCCGTACAAATATGTAACAAATAGGAATATTATCAAACAATTAGGCTTTCCCTTTCTCTCGTCTACACTCAGATATACAATCCTTGTTATTTATTTAATTATTATTTTAACTGTTCATTTGTGAGGTAGAGACGACTGTGAAGCTAGGCAAGGAGGCTTCGACAAAGTCTCTACCCTGGAAGTATTATTTAATATTATAAATATTAATTAGTATCAATTTCTACTTGTACTAATTTTTTTCAAAAACTTGATTGTAATATTTTTTTGTGAATGAAATACTTATACATGATTGTGAAATAATTGTACAATTACGAACCACACAACAAATTATGTTGAAATTAAAAATGTGTAGCAATGAAAAGGATCATCCCAAAAAGTTTGTCTGTAAAAAGCCTCATCTTTTACGGTCACAAAATGTCAAACTCTAAAATTGACTGAACAAAATTTCAAGATGGGATCCAGGACTACTCAGTATATATTGCATCATTTTTGACCACTTATCAGGTAATGTCATGGGTCTGAATTGTGAACATCATTTGCTTATACAAATTGTTATATGTAATTTAAATTGACATTATTCAAAGATTGAGCAATCATTAAATAGAAAATAATTAATTACGTAGTAAAAATGTAGTAAAAACTAAAAATCTTACTACATACTACTATTAGAAATTGTGTGTGAAAACTCGTATAAAATGTTGGGCAACTACTCCCAGAGACTTTCTTCTCTGTCACAAATCCCGTCCCCGTCATCACGTCTACATATCTCCAGATTATTTTAAATTGTGGAGGTCGGGATGCTACTCCAGTCAGCCTTTTTTGGAAAACAGAAACAATTAAATATAATTCCAATTTTTTTAGGATTATAAAATGACGTACCTAATAAATGGGTTTTGGACGGTATCAGGGACTTTGATTTCTTTCTTCCCATGTTTGGGACAAAACGAAGCTAAAACTTCACTCCGGTCCACCCAGTCTAACCTTTTCCTGTTTGCAACAAATTGGACAGTTAATTTTTTTAAAATTCTCAATTCATTTTTAACCAAATTATTATCAATTTACTGGTCAGATCCTCGTGGACGTTGAGAATTCGCCCATAACGTCAAGTTCCACGTACGACAGTCTTCCTCTGAAAATTTAAAATTAAATTTTGATCCCATTTTTTAAAAAGAAATCTGTAAAATTGTTTTAAAATATTAAATTCTTACCATTCTCTTCCGAAACAAAATCAATTGTCAACTTATAGCGATGAGGCATGTCAATGGGCCAAATACATTGGAAATAAGTGTAATGCTCTTTACTCCTATGAGATGCAATGGCAGGGCCCAAAATCTCTGGCCACCGTTTGTGATCTGTTAAAAATTTCCCCGACAAAATAAAACATACACAAAAAATCCAAATTTTACTTCTCAAATTTTCCACAGCATCTCATCTCAACTTTCTCCATGCTTCACATGAAGGAACAAAGTCTCCTTGTCAACTTTGATGAATGAGGAGGAGGAGGAGGAGGATAAGGAGTAGAGTTTGTCTATTTTCCTTGAGAAATTGTCTCTCCATCCCAAAACTACGCAAGAAACATTTGGGCAAATCATTTGCTCCATTCTCTCCTCAAGATTGTCAAAGTTGACGAAGAGAAAGAGAAAGGAAGATTAAAGTAGCCATACAATATTTCCCTCATTGTTCCTCTCTCTCTCAAGACAAGGTCTCTTCATGCCAAACACGGAACACACACACACGCACACAATGGGTTGATATATCGACTATGGGGAAGAACAAACAAGTTGTCTGTTCCTCTTCCAAACAAAACAGTTTTCAAACCAGGCAGTCAGATTGACAGGCTGGATGGTTCACATTGAACTTACGGACAAACACAGTAGAGTAGAGGAACTCACCACTTGGAGGGCCAATCGTGAAATTTGCACAGGTAACTTTGGGCTGGAAGTGGAATTTGGCCGAGTAGCTGAATTCGTGACCTCCTTTGGTAGCGTGATAGACCAACATTAACGGGGAATGAGACTCAAAGGTGATGGGAAGAAGATCCTGGGGAATAGATAGACATAGACATGGTACATAAGGTACACACACACACACACAACAATGCTTAATTACTTTCTCCCATGTAGAAAGAGAGAGGAGAGAGTTGAGTACATTGCATTATTATGAAATTTCACTCTCTATCACGGCCCTCTTATCTCCACAGACACACACACACACAAGCCCTTGTTCTAACAACTTTGTTCATTTTATACATTCAGATTAGCTGTTTAGATTTTTATCTCAATATAAAGTCTGTTGTTTGCGTGGGTGTGGGTGTTTGTGTACCTGTGTAGTGTCTAAAAAGTAATTTTCAAAGTGTCATCAACTGGAGCAATTATTCCAAAATTTACTCTCTCTCTCCTAAAATCTTGTTTAGTTTATTCTACCGTACACAAAAAGTAAACAAGCTTTTCCATTGACCAGGGAATGTGAGGCCGAATGGAGGGGGAGTGAAGAACAATTTTTGGATAAAGTTTTCCGAGTGTAAAATCCAATGTGTATTACAGACTACAGTTTTCGGATCCATGAGTGTGGAAATACATTGGAAAAAGAGGGATATAATAATATGTGAACTACTACTATGTATGTATCATTAAACGTGGACGTACATGTATGGAAACTTTCATCCGTATATTAAAAAAAGTTTTATGAGCGAGAGCCAACAGCACACACACACACGATTATATTACACGTTGGCTCCGTCGGCTAAATCAAAGTTGAGAGGGGACGGGAGGGCATAAAAATTGTAAAAATTATAAGCGGATGGGTTGAGGGGAGAAAAAATAAAGTTTTTCATGCTCATAAACTACATGAGGAGAGAGGGAGGAGGGTGTGTAAATCTACAGTGTTTTGAGAAGAGTGTCTAGAAAAATAATGATGGCTGTCATACATACATTTTGGGGAGAAAAATTGTAAACTTTTTTTTGCTTATTATGAACGGACGATGAGATAAAAGTATAGATATGATAATTAAAATTGGATTCGTTTTTTAAAAAAAGTGCCGTAAGTAATTAAATGAGCATCCAATTATAAATGTACATACCAAATTAAGAGAATTTTTTTCAGATTGTAAACGAGGCAATTAAAATTACCGGAAAAAATCCACAGAGGCAGCCAATTGGTGTGGTTCCGAAAGTTCCCTGTCGAGTTGAAAGATTCAAATTTTAAAATCGGATTTTTCGTGTCTACATTCTGAATGTTTAATAATTAAGTGAGTTAGTTAAAATTTACCAGTTCATTGGGTGTCCCAATAACGAGGGACAGATGATCAATCTGGTCAAGTGGTGTGTGTTTGGATTCACAACGACAACCAGATGACATACAGATAGTTCGACAATACTTCCTTGACCCGGGTAGAGCAACATTCTCTGTATTGTGTCCTGCCCGATTGAATGTGAGAGAGACACTCTGATTGGTGGTGGGTAAAAATGTGTTGGCACACACGAGCGGAAATGTGGAGAGGCGGAGAAGAGGAGAGTCCGGTGGTCCGAGTAACTGACCATCTAAAGGACTTGTCACTCCATAGTACACCACTTCACAGTTTGACATGGGCTTCACTGTCCCTTCCAGCGTCTCTGCAATGTCAATACACAAAGAAAACAATTCAGCACTTTTCTCCCTTTGTTCTCTCTACTTTCTCTTTCTTTCCCCATTGACAATTCTGTCTCGATTGAATAATTATTGTTTTACAAGGATTATTTTTAAAAGATGCTTTCTCCCCCATTTACATTTTTCCAGAGAGATTCTCATCAAGTCATTTCAGAGGAAAAAGGAAATACAATGGAATATATATAAATGCTGATGAACCAAATTATATTATTCAATTGACAGACTCTACAAAGTTGAGGAGGGGAAGGAAAGAAAGGGATCATCAAAAAGAATGAGAGAGATAAGAATTAAATTGATTTTTTATCCTTCGAAGGAAGAGACGGAAAAAGAAGACACAACGGAGTCAATTTTTACACGTTCTCTTCCAATCTTATTCCCTTTTCGTTCCTCTAATCCGAAACTCTTGTGTTCAGATTTGTCGTACGGGTTTCCCCATTTAACTAATTCAATTTTGGGGATGACATAAAACTTGATGATCATGAGATTGGATCGTGGAACAATGCAAGTGCAGAGTGTAGACAAATGTCTCAAATTTCTTCTTCTTCGTCTTTTTCCTCTCCCTCTCCTTCTCCCTCGTGTTTCTCCCTAATGACTCACATTCTAATTCCATTCTCAGCACTTTACCCGGGAGATTTTTTGGCACACACAAGAAAAGAAATTAAGAGCAAATGACTCTATCGAATTCCAACTAGAATCATTGGAACTTTCTCTGTTTTTTTCCGGTTAGAAATTATATAAACAGTTTTTACGCCACTTTATCTCTTGTCTCTCCTCCTCCTCCCTCAAACCTCCCACAATTTGAATGTGGAAATGTGATGTACATATCAGGGATTTGTACAAAAAGATTCTTTTTTCTACATGGAATTCCTCTACATCTTCCCGTCTCGTCCGAAAAGCCCTTTTTCACTCCAGACTTTAATGGCGGATTGTGATTGGATTACTCAGGCATGTTTTGAGCTGGGCAATTCCGGATTTTGAAGTCATCATTGAAATGGATGGGTTGTATTATTACACAACACAACATCTCCATTTGGAATGTATTGTTTCAAATCAAAATTGAAAACAGGGATGAATAGAGATAAGAATAATTGAATTTTTGGGTAATTCTAAATATTTTGAAACATAATTTGAATCCGATCATTTCAAAACTGTTTTTAGAACGACTGATAAACACCTATTAACGTTTATGAAATAAAACCCCGGCAAATAACATGACAAAGACATGTTTTGGAGAAAGTTACAAAAAATGTATTAAAAAAGAATTAATCAGTTTAATTAATCCACAACCTTGATGGACGGCCAAGTCTATCCATGCTGTGTAAGTTGAGGGAGATAATTCGAGAGACAAGTGCTCAGTTTGTAAAGAAAATAGTTAGAGAAATGTTAATTAAAATTCGAATTTCCCTATCTCCCACCTTCACCAAAGAGAGAAAGTTTGAGAGGATCCATAAAATTAATCAAAGGAGGAAAGAGGAGGAGAAGAGGTTGATTGTAACAATGCATTAAGGACGATCGAGAAAACAGGGGAAAGGTAAACATTTGCATTCTTCCCCCGCTCACTCTCACTTTCTCCCTATAAATCGACATTTTGGAACATTCGAGTTGCTGGGAAGCATACAGAAAATGGCCCAATGGCAAAACTACATTATTTGAAGATTGGGATTTGGATTCTCTGGGTTGTGATTTCAATGGATTAGCCTAGACTTTCACTCTCTTTCTCTTGGTTGCTCTCGTGTGATCAGATTACCAGAAGCCACCACATCCCTCAGCCAAAACAGTGAAAAGCAGGGAGGGGGTGTTACCATTCCTTTTAAAGTCAATTCCTCCTGATTTTCCTCTTTCCCTTCATCCACTCCCACACTCTCTCCCACACACACACACACGCTGCCTCTATTCTTCTCTAGGGCAAAAGGCAAAACCAATTGTGATTTGAAATATAGATCTTACACAAAGACAAAGGCTACATGTATACACATAGGTATATGTACATATCCCGCCTCCAGGCTCTCGCTCAATTGTCAAACAGGAAAAATACTTTTTTTTCTCTCACTCTCACGATTTTATTTCCCCCTTTTCCCAATCCTCTCACATCCTTCTATTCTTGAATCCGCCCACATGACTCTTCAACATGAGAGAAAGAGAAAGATTTTCAAAATAAATTGAAAAACTCCCACACTCCCTCATCCCCCTCAATCAAATCTAGTGAGCATTAAATCAAAAAAAAAGTTAATGAAAATTTAAGAGATTAATTCTAAACCCATCAGTTTTCACTTCAAAACTTACAAGCTCTTCTTTCTCCTTTCACTGCCTAAAGCCCTTACAGTAGTCAGTGGAGGCTGCATGTAGAATGAAGAGAGGAAGCTTTTAGTCGAGTTGGAAACTGTCCCACTTTTTGGGGTGCTCTTAAAAATTAGAGCATCCATTTTTTTTCTTCTCACCTTTTTTTTACATACCGGAAAAAACTAAGGAAAACTTTTCCTTTGTGAAAGTAAAACCTGGAAGCTAATCTTGTTTACAGAGTTTTGTGAAAAAAATTTTTTTTTCAATTTTTTTCGTTGTAGGATTTCAACCAAGCGTTGCTTTGCTGTTGTTGTTGTCCTCATTCTCTATATTTGCAAGTGCTGGACATAAGTGAATAAATAATAATAGCTGGTTTCGGAAAATATGTACGTCGAGTTCCCTACTGTGCTTTCTCCAATGCTCTTTATATTGTCATAGCCACACATAAGATACCGTAAAACTGATTCAAAACACTTTCACCAAACGAAAGCATGAAGAACGTTTGCTTTATTTGAATCTCAACTCAGAAGACAAAATATTTTTCAATATTTTAATATAAAAAATCGACCGTACTTTCATACTAAGAAAAATTCCGGATCACACGAGCTTCTACCCGAGTTCTTACGGTGCATTATGTATACAGCAGGATGCAAGTTGGTGTTGCAGCAGAATATCCCAGATTGTTAACTACTTTCTCTACTATCTTTCATGTAGGTATAATCCAGAATTTGCACCAAACACCCTCACATGACAACCATCCCAGGGCAGAACCGGGTAGCCGGGAGCCGTAGGTTCCCTAGCGTTTCGTAAACTGTGTGGAAGGAAAGAGAGAGAGTCTCTCTCTCTGAAATGGTAGTGTGTGTGTGAATGTACAGACTACTCCCTATTATAACAAATGTACCATAAATATTGAAGACGAGAGAAAGAGGGACGGAGGAAGAATACTTGAGGAAAGTGATGTTGGTGCGTAATGTAGCAATCTATTTGAATTTAATATAAAAGAGAAATTCAGTTGTAGAGAGTATAGAGGCGGGGGCACTGTGTATAATGGATATCACTACACACACACACACGCAGTTTTCGGCCAGAGTGCTCCTGACAAGTACAAAAGAGGTAGCAAAGATCCTCTCATATGTTCTTGTCGTATATGTGTATGGGTATGTCGTCAAGTATAAGTCCACACACACACACAGTACATTGGAAAGTACAAGGGAGAAATAGGAGGAACGAAACCAATCTTGGAAATGGAAGATGAGCCTCCTTGCCAGAATCATAGCCAAAAACAGCGGGAGTGAAGTGCAAGTTTGGATGTCTTATAGCTCCGTTTGCGTCTCTCTCTCTCTCTCTCTCTCTCTCTCTCTCTTGCAGCTGTGAGGGAGTGTGTTTGTGTGTGTGGAGAGAGAGAGAGAGTGGAGGGTGATAGGATTGTGGAATATAAATACAAATGGTAAAATTTCAAGTCGGATAAGTAGAAATCTTAAGCTGAGCGTATCAATGTAGACTGGGAGGTGGAAGAGGGAGGAGTGAACAATATAAATAAGATAAGGGTGGAACGATTAGAGTAATACAAGTCTCTTGGCACTACCATCATCCAACTACACACATCCACATCCACAACAACCGGAGCACACGGCCAGATCATCCTCACAATTCAATGGTAAAAAATTCACTGCATGATCATTCTTTCGCAGGGAACCCACTTCCGAAATACAGCCACAACCTTCCTTCTCCTCTTCTGTTTTCTCCTTCCCTGTCATGAAAGTGGAGTTATTCTTTATGTCTTACACACTTGATCTTTCGATAATAATAACAGTGGGAGGAAGGAGGAGGGGACACAAAGATCCGGATCTTTTTTTTGTGGGAGGGCGAGTGCAGTAAAAACAGAATCCTTCTCATAAAAGGAGCAAAATGTAGTTAAGAAAAAATTTCGGGTTCAAGCTAGTAACCAAAATGTTTCTATGTAATGTTATCGGGTATTGGTTCTCTCAATTTATCCAAGCATGCTAATTTGAATACGTTCTGGATTTGTAGTTTCAGCGTTAAAAATGGGTAAGAATAGTGAGGAGGGAAAGTGGATTAGAGTTCTTGCCTCTTGGGTGAAAGTGGTGAATTACATAGTAGGAGGAGAAAGGGAATTTGGAATGGTTGACTGAATTTCGGATAAACTAGACTAGACTGTTTTTTCTACGTTCTTCATCCTCCAAGATTACAGTTGAGTTGAGTGAACATCATTCTGTTTTAGTCGAGACAATTCTCCCTTATTTTAAGATAACTAGGGGAGCTACGAGAGATTGACAGGCCGGTAAGAATTATGTCTCTCTCTTAATAACTCGGCTCAAAATCTGGGTAGAACTAAGGTTACATTGGAGAGTGAAAGGAGAAAGGATGATGATTGTGAAGATGTGGTGTACTGTGTGTATTTCAAGACTTGGAAGCAAGAGAGATGATGGGAAGGTCGCAAGTTCAATTCCAAGAGATCATCATATTTGTCATGTGAAATAATATGATTAACACCAACACCAACATCCACACGACAGCTTTGTATATAATGTGCCCTTTTTGTATTGTGCGTATGCTAGGGTATTGTATGCGAACAAGGGAATGAGGAAAGAAAAGGTACACGCACAAATTTTTAGGGGAGAAAGCTTAGGATTTTGTATGCCGAGCAGTACATAGGGAAGATGTGGGGGAGAGAATTGACTAAAAACATTCCAGAGATCCAACAACAATAAAACTATTTTTATCATTTTCAACTTGGTCCTCCCATAAAAAAAGGGTAAGAAAAAAATAGATGGAGGGAGGGGAGGAACTCTTATAAATGTGAAAGTTGGAAATGATGATGGTGAAAGTATCAATATCAATAAAAAATGAATACATGGAGGAGTACAATGCACTCACTCAAATTTCAACAAAATTTTTTGTATCCTCAGCAAATCTTTTACCTTCAAACAAAATTGCTTTTACTTTCACTGTGTCTTTATTTTGTATTGTCTTAGAGTATTAGAATAAATCTGCTCACTGTCTGTATCATTATTTAATTTTTTCTAATATTAAACATTTTATTCAGAAATATTGCATAAATGACGCTTATGCATTTTAAAACTAATTCACATCAGCAAACATAATTTTCAGCAAAATATGTTTCTTATTGTCCCCTTCACTTTTGCTACAAAAGTAAAAAAATTGCTACGCAAAAATTTAGAGAGATCCCAGAACATCCACATATTTATTTCCCGGACACAACAAATATGTATCCCCCAAAGTGCCATCCCTTTGTCTTTACTTTCTCCTCAAAATTGATATAATTTAAAATTCCGTCCCACATCCTCTCCCCTATCACCTCCTCTGCTCTATATCAATTTTTTTGAGTCGCTTTTCACTATCCCCACAATTAAAATTCAACGGCCTTCCTACTTCCTCAAACAAACTCCCTTCCTTTCTCCTCCACATACAGGGTGAGTTAGTCAGGCAGCACTTTTTTAGGAGTGAAGTTGTACGTGTGTGCGTGTGTGTGTGGAGCCAGGGGCATCCTTTCGGACGTGAAACAAGGAGCAAGAGAAGACGGAGGATCCGTTAGGAATTCATTAGCCATTCATCATCACAGAAATGAGAGAAAGGGAGAGATGGAAAGTCATAGGCAAACAAATCATCATCCTCGAGGTCTTGTGAGTTGAATGATGAATGCTCCCTTCATGCCTTAGACATACATGCCCTTCGCCCTCCTCGCCCATCTATTTATCACAGGTAAACTACATAGAGCCTCTACACACACACACAGACACACACCCATGCACACAATCATCAGAGAGGAGAAAGTTATACATCATATGTAGTGTGTACACATGCCAATATATAAGGAGAGGATGACATTAGGCAGGGTACGAAAGGATGAGGAAGCGAGTCATAAATAAACATACCCGCCATGTACTGTACAGAGAAAGGGAGAGCCCTGAGTAAATGTGTGCTGTGTGTACAACTCCTTTACTTATTGTCCATGTCAACTCACTTAGACGAAGTGCTGTGGAAGGGATAGCTGACGGAGAGAGAGAGAGAAAGGGAGAGAAAGGAGGAGGGAACGACAAATCTTTGCTCTTCCCTTTCCAAATGCAAGCACAACAACAAAAGAGAGGCTGAGGCTCAGGTCCCAGAATCCCGTCTCAATCCCCATTTTATGTGTTGGCATTGCAAAACCTGAATCCTACTAAAAAAGTGCGAGAGATGGTCGGCTCTGCTGGTTCTACCTAAATGTGAAACGCCAATTGAAAACAGGAGAGAGAAAGGTGAAAGTTACGATTGTCATCGGAGTTGATGCTGGAAAATTTATAAATTTATAATTTTCACGAATTTTCATTGAGAAATGAGGCTTTGGTTGAAGTTGAAGTTTGGATGACATCATTCTAATCATCATGTAATATTAATTTGATGTTATTGCTCAAAGAATGAATAGAAGCTCTTTGGCTGAGTTTAATAAGACATTATAATGATGAGTTGTGCTAGGGACTGTACTATCAACAGGAATCACTTTGAATAAATGAGGAACGACTTTCTCCTTCTCTTCGTAGCTTGTGTGTGTTTTATTGTTCAAATTTGGCAAAGAGATGCGGATTACAATGCTTTCCTCTCATTCCAAGAGATAAAGATGAGTGAGGAGGAGGAAGGAAGATTTTAAAAGTTGATTTGTTTTGATTTATGTTGACCAGAGTATAAACCCCATGAATCAAGGGTTGGTGCATGACCCCTCGATTCGCATCTCTGTCTAAAATTCCTGTAACTCGGTATTCTCTTTATCCAATTTTAAGTACATGGAGAAAATTTGCCCGTGCAAAATCCAGTCTGGAAGTTTGATTTCCGAAATTAAATTGTACACTCATTGTGGGACTGTGGAATTGGAGGAACCTATATTATTCCAGGTCGTGCCCTCCCTCACAACACGGTTGAGATATTAACCCTCATTTAGAGTACTCACACAACAAACTCTTTGGAGAGTTTAATCGAGTGCACGTGACTCCATTGGATCCACATAAAAATCTCAGGCAGGGAACAAAACGACCCTACGCCTCCACCGCACATCTTGACTACCGTAAATCAAGCCTCGTAGATCCCCCCTCGGGTTCCACACGCGTCTCTGATAAATATCTTTCAGAAGAGGTAAAATTGGGTCCATGGTGAAAGTCTTGGGTATCAGATTTTACGGTATGTAAGACATGTATATGCATGCAGAGTGTGTGTAGCCCACAATAGTTTATGAGGCTAGCCAAAATTCAGAGATTAGTGGATGCTCCAGACTTTCTCTTCTTGAGTACATCTCCTCCCCAACCCCTTTCTTTAGAACATGGATGAAGGTCCCAAAAAGCCGAGTTTATCACTTCACATGAAATATCAGTGTAATACTCTTTTTGGCTTGGAAAAAACTCGCTGGAGAACATGCAATAGGAGACATTACGGGATGAGTTTGTGTGTGTGTAAATCTGTTTGAAATTCAACAGCGACTCGCATTTGATTAGCATCTGCGACGCCCAAATTTTTCCCTATTAACTTATCCATGGCTTCATCGCGAAAGGCTTCTCTCTCCCTCTCTCTCTCTCTTTCTCCTCCTTCCTTGTTTACACATGGAACACCCCGAGGTACCCAATTGTGGCAAGAGATCGGAGACTTTGAACCACCACAATGTCTTAAGTGTGCCTAGGCACAGAATGGGTGTGTGTGTGTCCCCGCATTGCAGGGGAATTTTTACAATAGATATACTATAATGGAAGTCACAATGTGTGTTGTATGTAGAAAGGACTCGTACAAAGGAAAAATTGAGCTCCAGGAGAAAGACATCTTGAATGGTGAAAGTGTATAGGATATAAAACAAAAGGACTATTAACGTCAAAATGTTGGAACTTCACTCTCCATTGTAATGTGTCACACACAGCGTGTGTGTGTACTCTGGTGAACATTATATATATTGTGAATTTTGATAAGTTGATAAATGGCCCGGTTGTGATTTTAATTGTTCTTTATTTTGAGAGAATAAAATGTGGGAGGAAGGGTTTTCAAAATAAAATTGGGTTGCGTGTTTGTTCGTCCGAGTTGAGTTGAGAGTTGAGTGACGTAGATGGGATAAGCCTCGTAATTAATTATGACTTTGTTTACTATCAAACACCAAGTCGTAAATAAGGAGAGAGAGAGAGGGAGAGAAAGGGAGATGTAAAACTTTCCCCATTATCGTTAGTTTGCTATGAGTGTAAGAGTCCCAGTCAAAATTGTGTAGTGATAAAATGGTTTTTCAAAAAAAAAATCCATCATTAATTTTGATTACCCGCACACTCCCCTTCTCACTAGCCAACACCAGACAATTGTGAAGGGAACATGGTGAAAATTCTGTCGAAATCCATATTGCATCCTGCACAATTTACGCCTCCAACTATTTATTGGAGGACCAAGTTTTTATTCAGGGAAATTAAAAGTGAATTGTCTACAAACTCCCTTTTGTTCCCTTCTTTTGTCAGTCTTCAGTTTCAATATAATAAAATAAAGGACTTTCACTTCACGATAACAACAATACAGGAGTAGTCAAGAAATCAAACAAATCAAAGTTTTGTTGCTCTGCCCTCAATACCAACTGAATCTGATGACATTGTCAGTCTCTCTTCTTCAGTCATCTGTACTTTTGTGACAAAGGCATGACCTCCCGGCATTATTTCATTGTGCGTAATGATGGAGGACAAAAGTAAAATTTTTCACAATAGAAATACTTAGAGCGTCGATGGGGAAAGTTTGACGAAAAGGGGACAGTAGTATATACATAGAGTAGGGAATGGAGGGAGGTGAGGTGCTAAGTTTTTATGCTGATGACTTGATGAGGACAATTGTAGAAAGAGGAAGAGAGAATGAGGAAAGAAAGGAGAGACTCACCATCATGAAATCGAAAGGCTCCCTCGAGGAATTCCGCTCCTAATGGATCCTGGTAAGGGAACACGATGGTCACAAGGGCCATCTTGTTGTGTGAGGAAGTGAATCTTTTCACCTCGTTACCCGTTGGACCACACAATTTCCCCAAAAGTCTGTCCGTGTAATTCCGGGGATCCTCCATGTCGTACACTTCCATTACTGTCGAACAGTTTGCACCCCTACAAATACAAACACACACACACACACATGTACGCAATCAAAGTCATATCATTACATAATGGCTCGTGTGTGAAGGTACGTATGTACACACACACTCTCCCTCTCATATCTTTCCCAAGACCACACACACACAACTTCCTACCCGTCCACCACAAAACTATGGTAACCTCGGAATGCGTCTCCAAGACTACTCCATTACTAAAAACTTGCAGAACAAACTTGGTTGCCCACTAATTAAATGCTATTTGCTTTCCTGCTCTCTCACTCTTTCAATTCTTTTCTTTTAACTAGTTTCTTCTCTAGTCTTACAAACTTAATTATCTCTTTCCTCCCTTTCCTTTCATTTCATTTGCTCCTCCCTCCTTTCTCCACCTCTCCTACTCTGTCTTTCCAACGAGGCAACGCAACGGTCTGGCCCATGTTAAACTTTTTTTGAACATCTTTCTGTTTGTAAAAAAAACTTTTTTTCAAATTGTTCTTCCACAAATATCATCTCACAGAAAGCCACGAAAACACTCTCAACTGCAGAAAACGCAGGATAATGACAATACTTTCTTGTGAAAAATTTTTTTATAAATTTTGAACTGACCCAATTTCTCGAAATTTTCATTTCGTACTGACAAGTAATAAAGACAATTTTTTTATAATTAAGGTTTTCTTCTGTGATTCAAGACGACCACAAATTACCCTCGAAAAAGTTTGAAAAATTATTTTTAATTTTCCAAGCTAGTAAATTAAATGATGGTGTAAAAATTCTGAATCTAATTATCCTTAATCCACTTTCAGATGATTCAATTTTAATAGGTTCATACACTTGAATAAAAAAGGTAGCATTAGTCTGACCTGAATTTGTAGTTGAAGACGGCGAGTTGGACGACGTCCGACCGTTTCCCACGGAATTCCAACTGACACTTAAAGATTCCAGGGGAGGGGGGTGGTTTGGGTTCTGAACCGAATGAACCAAATCCCCTGAGTCCAATTCTTTCGACCCCTTGCCTTGAAGACGGAGGTGGAAGAGTTAAGTCTCTTGGAATAATCAGTCGAAATACATTGCCGCGTGTGTGTTCCCCCTCAAAAACATGACCACAGCTCACTTGGTACATACTCCCAACCTCTGCAAACAGTCCAAAATCCAAGTCACAATCATTTTACAAGGGATTTACTCTCCACTTTAGCAAGTACAAAAAACAAAACGAGAAATATTTGAAATAATCACCGTAAGACGCTCGAGGGTAGCCCATTTCCTCAATAGCCTCCTCTCGGATGTTACCATTAGGGGAAGTAGTGAGGTCAGTCAAAATCTCACCCGACTCCATGGGTCGACCTGTGGGAAGTCTTGGTTGTTGATGTTGAAGTTGATGATTAGTGGAGGATGCAGTGGAGTGGATGAATTGAACACTGGCTCGGAATCCATTGTAGACATAAGGGGACATGGTGGAGCCGGAACGGAATTCCACGAGGGCTTGTCCACCCTCCACTTCTACCTCTCTGACCTCCGTGTCTTGACACAGAGTCTTCCAGGGTGGTCCCAAGTTTGCCAAACTTGACACATTCCGTCGCCAAATCGCTATATGATGAGTTGAACACAGTCTGCAAAGAACAGAAGATGTAAAAAAATGATGTATGGAAAGAGAGTCGCCTATCAACCATCCATTCTTTGATGGATGAATAGAAAAACGATCGATGAGTGTGGCTGTCTCCACACACACACACACACACATTCATGTATCTCCTTCCCCATATAGAATACAGAACAAAAAGGACGCTGGGGAGGAGGAGAGTTGATAGAAAAACACACACTCATCCTGTTATCTGTTCACATCAAAAGGATTCTAAACTAATGATAAGTTTCTGTGCGGAGGAAAAGATGAGGGAGAATATAATTTTCTTTTCCATAGACTCTCTAATATTGATATAGTAATATTTTGAGAGGGGGTCCACGGGTGTGGGTGATGTTGAGCGGATTTTGGCGTGTCTCCATCTTAAGAATCTTTTTCTTTTCACTACTCTCCTTTGAAAATGCTCCAAGATTTATATGGACGTCCAGGTACTCTTCCCTGTCATTTTATAAAGCTTTTGTAGGGTCCATTGTGGAATGAGGATGTTTGTGTGTGCCACACAGTTTTCTACACAGTTTCGTTTCATATAAACATTACACCGAGATGGACTTGTAGAAAAGATTTCATTTTGGTTGGATGGAGGAAAAATCCAAGATCTCTAATAAAAATGACTCATTTGCGTCCATGTCCGTTTAGGGAAAGAATTGTAACTGATGAAACTAATTAAAGTTGATGCTAAAATATATGCACACACTCTGCGGATTTCACTATCCAATAAAAATATACTATTTTTGAAAAAATTAATTGAACTTACGGAGGGTCCGGGAAACTGAGTGAGTGAAAGCGAAGGCGGATTTTGTCGGTGGTTGAGTTGGCACTCAAAAAATACCGACATCGTCGATTCGGTGGGAACAAACCAGGGAATCCGGGTGAGGCCAAGACACAGTCGTGTAACCAACAATTTTCGTACGTCCAGTCACAAACTGTAATAAAATTGTAATCCAAATTTATAATCGATCTACACAATCATCACGGCTACTGATGTAACACATAGTATGTATGTATGATGCTGGAGAAAGTTGAGACAAATTCCTAATTACACTGATTGCCCTCATTACGTCATTACATGGCAAGGTTTTGAGTTATGGAGGGAGTGTACGTGAGAGCTTTCCTTTTCTGTTCCCACCGTACATTTCACAAAAGAGGAGAAAGTATCCAACTTTCTCTTATTTTTGAAATTTCTTTTTTCTCTCTCTAAAAATTTACTCCCCCGCACAACTGTTTGAACTCCATGTTCAAGAAGAGAAAGGAAAGGTGAAGGAACGAGAGAATCACAGTTTAATCTCGTCATCACTGCAAATGAACCACGAGCGGGAGAAAGGAGGAGGAGCTTTCATGATGTGGTTTTTCTCACCGTTTGTGCAAAATTATGAATCATGCCTTCTGTTCAGTGAGATGAAAGTGGAGAGAAAGGTACAGACACATCTAACAAAATTTAATTTTTGATGTTTTCACCCTCCCACACTCACAAACAACTCGTCATGGCCACATTCGAAGTTATCAGTTAAATCATCCTACTCAAAAGTTAACCGGCAGACTGTGAGATTTTACTTTTACAAATAATCATTACTAATTAATATATGAAAGAACATTGCAAGATGTCCCAGTCGATCTTTCCTGTTTCCCACAATCCCAATTCTTCTACTAAAGGAAAGTTTACTGTGGAAAAAGTCTCGCATTCATCATCATTATAATCAAAGAGATAGGGAAGAAAAACAAAAGCCAAGTTTTCATTACGTTTTCATTGCGTTCCGTACTACCAGTGCACCTTGTCCATGTTGCCTCACATACAAAGACAAATTAAAAGGCTTCGGCTGATTATAATTTGTGCCCAAACATGATAACAAGAAGAGGACAAGGTGGATGTCATTGATTTTTAATTTGGTAATTACTCAAAGTCGACTAATTCCGTTCCCAAAAAATGAACATGACGCTCTAGAGTCTAGAAATGACATGTAAATTTTTCCTAACGCCAATTTTAAGATGCAGAAAGGTAGGATGGTTGGTGCTGACGAAGGTAATCGGATTGGGAGAAAATTTAGAAAAACATGCAAAGTAGGAAATTTATGACTTTCACCTACACTTTCCCTGCCTCTTTCTCTTTAGAGTCTTGTATAAGCTAAAAGTTATTCCGCTAATAATCTAAACTGCTGAAGTCTACTCCATTGAGTGAGGGTTTAATATTCCAGAAATAATTTTTTAAATAGACTTGCTATTTAAAAATTACACATGTATAAATGTATTAGATGTAAAACAAATCATGAAACACTCACCAGATTGGGTACGAAGTCTTCCTCCTTTAGAAGGATCCCCCACGATTGGATCATCGGCAGAGGAGAAGCTCACGTAGGCCGCAAGTTGAGATCGAATTGTCTTGCCATCAATTCTATTGGTCCATTTTGTCCCATGGGACAAAAATCATATTGTGAAATACGTTTACCAATATAATGTATATTGCTTTCCCCATCCACATTTCCTACCTCATATCTCTTCAAATACATTGTTCTAGATCTGGATTTTACTCAATAATCAGTGGGGCAGCCTTATCCCCATCCCTTCTGGGTTTTCCTTTTTTCTCAAAGTATTCTAAATCCTTATTACTCAATAGGTTCTTTCTTAAGTCTTAACTGCCCTATAAATTTATTCCTTCCCTGACATCTCCCTCTCTCAAGATTGCTCCACAATGCATTACCATTGCACTAACGATTATCCTTCAAATATTACACACACACATCTAATGCATTCTATACTTCCATTCTATAGTCGAGCATTCAAGCAGAGAAAAAAGGGGAAAGTCTATCAAAATCTCTATAGAGACAACTTCTGAAATAAGATAGGAAGATACTTGATCGATCTGTCTGATTTTTTGCTACTACTACAAATTTATTTTCTGCAACTGGCAACTTTAATGGGGAATTCTCATTCCATTTTGAATCATTTTCATATCAACATGTCCATCCAAAAAATTATTCATAATAAAATGTCGGAAAAAATGTTATGGTACGCCTTCTTTTGTTTGTATATTTTCTGCCTAGTTAAATATAAAAAGTATTCAATATGGCAGGTTTCTGGCTTCTAAAAACTACCTTAAACTCTAGTAGATTAATCCTTACATAGAATACTTCTGGAGTAAAATGAGGATGGAAATAGTGAGAGAGTGTGGGATTATAATTAAAACAATCAAAATAATTCTTTTTTTATTATACCTGAGCAAAACTGTGGCTACCCCTTGATCCCCGAAAAAGACGACTGGTGGGGAGAAGCGGCTATTCTCCGCACACAATTGGATTGCTTGAGGTGACACATTGGCTCCATTGTCCCCATCCGAAAATTGCAAAAACCCACCGACACATCTGCAATAAAGATTCCATCCAACAAAAAATCTCATCATTTTATCCTATTTTATGTGAAGTGTGTGTATGTGTGTGCACTTTAAATTCCTTTCCCTCCTTCCCTCGAATCCCGTCATACATCAAACAAAATTGGATTACATTATCAATTGGAACATTAATTGAATCATCTAGTAGTCTCCCATAAATGGTTTTTGCTGTCCACAGTCCTTTGAAATTTCCTAAAGTCGTATCCAAAGTACATGCAGGGAGGGAGAGGAAGGCTGATGGAAAATGCGAATTTGTAGAGAGAGAACCTGAGAAAATTCTTTTGTAGGGATTTTGAATAGAAACATTTAATCTTGTCTCTGTCGCTTCTCGTCAAAGCGGAGAGAGAGAGAGAATGTCCCTACACTTGAGAGTGAGAGAGGGAGAGTCGAGATTAAAATAAAAGTTGATAGAATTAATTTCAGATTCACTTTGCACTTTCGTTGACTTCCTTTCTCTACACAAAACAGGGACAAAAAGGCGGCCCTGTTCTCATCTCTTTGGTCACGGTGGTTCCCCTTTTTAAACGTTCTAAAAATTGTAGTAGAGTAGACTGAAATGACACGCTTCCACACCACACAAATGGATGCCCATCTTCACCATTTGTACGGGTGGTCTGAAAAGTAGCATTAATTTCAGGGTGTTGACATCCCCTCCGGAAAAAGCACTTTTTCTTCTCCTACAGAAACAAATTTGTAGGGAAAAGAGACTTGAGCCCTACTTGGGAAATAAACTCATCTACTAATCCCCAACACTGGAACTGAGGGAAAAAAAGTAAAATAGAGAAAGTAGAGAGAAAGGAGGAGTAAAAAGCCACGGGATGAAAGACCTTTATGTTGATGTCAGATCATAACAAGTTCTGTCATCTCTAAAAATTTGCTCCTTCATCCATCTAAAAGGGAGAGAGCCACTCCTTCACTCTGTACAAATCCCAGGGTCCCCCCTCTCTTCATCATCGTCATCCCATCCCCATGGAACATGACATGACAGATATTCAGAGAGAGAGAACAGAGCACCACACACACACACACACACAATATCTACTGTATGAATTGGAGGCCAAGCAAAAAGTTTCCTTGTCAAATCAGTAGCAGTCAATCCAAATCCGGTTCTTTCGTCGTCTCCTCCCTTTCTTTTTTTCTTCTTCTTCTATTCTCCCTCATGATGAATTCCTCTCATCCCAATTTCCTCTACGAATTTCTAGACAAACACAAAGAGGAAGTGGAGGGGTTTTTCTTCGTTCAGACGACTGAAGACGGATATTACAAATAATGGTACAGGAGTACATTAATTGTATCCGCAAATGTAGGAAGATAAAAGACAGTAAATTTGTAACCCTTTACTTAACCATATGAACACATACCGCGTACATAACGTTACAGGGGCAATTTTACACGCCAACTTAATTGCGGACTAATTAGTAGGACTAATCCAAATTTTCTTCTCACATGCCCAAAGACATAATTACATCCCAGGAAGGGCTAGGTCGAAGAAAGGCAGAAACTAAGAGAATAAAGCTTAAGGGAAAGTTACGACTCAACCTTTTCCGAATTCATTCATTTTCTTAACCTGCACAAAAAAGTATAGAGAGGCGAGAGGAGGGTGAAAGTTGATTCATTATCATGTAGTGGTTGAATTATGAACAAGGGAAGACAATGTAAAGGAAGGCAGGGGAGAAAAGAAGAAAGTAGAAAGAAGGGAAAGTGTGGTCATATTAAACAAGGACGTTGGTTAGTGTTAAATTAGTGCAAGATTGCAACTTTCATGAATGTAAATGCACTTGAGTATCATCATAATGTGCGGAGTGAGAGAGAGTGAGTGTGAGAGGGGGGAACGTGAGCTTTCTCCACTTCATCTTATCCCACTACCCAACATACACACACGCATTATATCTCTACATCCATTATAATGTCGGAGCTACACGGAGCCCCGCTTTATAGACCACTTTCCCTTTCACTCTGTAGGAATAGACAGCAGAGAAATAGAGAAAGTAACCCAACTTGTCTAATCCAAACTCCATGCTTTTCTTCCCATCTCTCTCTCTCTCTCACTCTCTTCCCATCTCTTTTTGCTTTCTCCATACACCATGGAGATATTCAGTTTCACTTGGAGAAGGAGAAACAGAGGAGGAGGGAAAGTTGGATAGAGTTCAAAATGGTCTAGGTTCGGGGTTCCTTTGGAACACGATGCAATCGAGACGAAGATCGAACTCTTTTATTCCTTCTCAACAGCACTAGCAGCATCTCTTCCTCCTTCTCTCCTTCCACTTAAGAGGTTCATGTGGGAGAAAGGAGAAAGTATAGGAAAATTATTACAGGACCTCAAATGCAGGGGCACGAGGAGTCGTTCAGAATTTCTATACTCTCCACTTCACCCCGGGCTTAAATGTGATTACTCACAACCTCTCAATTCGGCTCCACACACCCCTCTCGCTCTACAGTATGACTCTCACTTTGTATGTGTGCCTGTTCACAAGGAAACTACAAGACATAATTCAAGCCATCATTTTGTGGGAGGCTTTGCATTGAAACACCTTTAGAAACTCTCGAACTTCACCTCGATCCTTCTTTCTCTCCAACAACTTCATCATGATGACTCTTCATCTTCTCTCTCTCTTCCCTCTTTCACACACACACAATTCCTAACAACCAACCAACAAAAACTTTCCACCCAAGTAGTCCTAAGTCTCTTTACTTCCATGCCCCTTCTTCTCTCCGATTTAAAATTCTTCCTGGACATTTACTATCTTCATTTCCCCTTCTGTACTTTCTCCTGACTTCCTCTTCGGTTCCTTGTCACCGTGGCCTAATCTGAGAGAATCATAGAGACACATTGCGAACTTTAGGGTTACATCTATCCCTCCCATTCACTGAATGTGAACACACAAACTGGCACAAGATACGTTCTATATATACGATGATGAAGACAGTGAAGAAAAGTTTCAAAAATTCCAAGAGCTTCTTTTGTCTTTCTTCGTTTTTTTGTCCCATGGACAGAATTGGCCACATGGGGTCTTCATAGACTGACTCACTACAAAAATAATGCCATAAAATCTACCACCCTCACAATGCTCCGCCATTCCTCCGCCCTTTACCTTTTCCTCCAAAAAAAGGAAAGAAGAAGAGAAAAACGTTCCGCGTGTCTGCAAACCCAAGAATTGCGAGACTTTTCCTCTCTCTCTGTCTCTCCCTTTCCCTTGTCTCGGCTCTCTGCATTTTGAACTTAGCTTTTTACTCTGACAATTTCTCGGGACCGGAGGAACTCCCAATTTTTCCCCCCTTTCCCATTCTCCGTTTTTTAATAAAAACTCTGTGTATTCTATTTATGAGGATAAGAAAGTAAAGGAGAAAGGAACTTTCTCCCTCCCCGTTTTTAAAGGTGAATGTCCTTGCGAGATGACAACTCCTTTCTCCTCATGCATAAGAACCCAGAATGGTCTTGTTAAAACCATTTTTAAGCTCTTCCTCCACATGGAAGTACATGGGGGGCTGAGACTGAGAAAAAAATAAAACCGAAAGCCCTGAGGTCATTATCGTTTCGTCTCCCCATATCCACCCACACACATTTTGCGTTTGTGTGCGTCTCCTTATCTACTCTGTCCAAGTTCATGTGTTCCAGTAAATGTCAGGGAGACGTTACGTAAACGTAATGTCATTCTACTTGGCACTCACGTCCCCATCACCCCCTCCCCGGGTTTTGAAGGGCGATTGTAACCAGGAAATGTGTGTGTGCCCGCTCAAAGAAGAAGGGGGAAGGGAAAAGTGGCGGTTTAAATCGTCCCACACTTTCAATCCCGGTCCTTTATTGGAGTCAAGGGTACTCAGTTAAGGTCTAATGTAGTCGTAGTCAAGCGTAAAGCGTCTTGCATTACCCGGGTCACCACTTTAAAAAAAGGTAGAGTGATTCATTAAGTCCAAACGAACCATTACAAAATTAAAAAACTGATTTTAATTCTCAATTAAAATCCACTCTGGATTCTAGCTGACTCTTTATATTGATTTTAATTCATACTGTGACGTCAGTGTAATTGCAATTTTTTTAAGCTGTTACGGTGATAAAAGGAAATTTACGGTACGAAAAAATATGTCACGAATCGGGTCTTTACATAGATCGTTGGAAGGAAATACTCCGCTAAAAAATTTTGAGGACAGTCCGAGTGAATTTTATTATTGCATGTGTAGAGAACGGCAGTATTGTAAAATCCGGTTCGGACCCAACCCACAGTTCAAAGTCCAAATCCGGAGGTCAGTCATATTATTATATTATAGTCATATTATGTGGAATGTAATTGTGCCCTTTCACACGCTTTGGTCTGATGGACACTGGTCTATTGTTATGAGTTTGAAGTGTGTGTGTGTGTGGGATGGGTGGATAAAAAGTAATTTCTTTTTAGAGAAAATTTCATAAAAATTGAAGGTGGGCTGTTTCGGAATTATGGATTACACACGCCGCACTCCGAATGAATGGATATTATTGCTAATAATGGAAAGACAAAGTGTTGGGGTGAAATAGAGGAGGAGGAGTGAGTCTTATGAACTGCAGTCCGTGGAGTGTGTCGACCATATGGTGGCTTACAGGGCAGTACAAAACGGAGGTAGGTTAAGCTACGTCATAAATCATGACTTTTTCTTTCCCTCCTTCCTCCCTTCCCTCCTTGCCCTTAAGTGCCAATTCATGTTCCAGAATTGCACCATGCCTCAACATGTAAGCATCCGTGGCCTCACAAATTGAAAGACCTCCTACCCACTCAAGGAGAAGAGAGAGAGAGAGAAGAATCCAAACAGGAGGGATCAAAATTAAGACGAATCTGTTCTCCAGGAGAAAGTCCAAGAGAAAGTGCAAGTGGGTTCAGGAATAGTCAAAAGAAATATGAGAGGCAGAGAAAATTTACTCCGGGTTTCACACTCTGACTGTGCCAACAAATTAATTGGAAAAAAATAATAGACCCATTTATGCCGACTGCAATTAATTGACAATGGCATGGCGAGTCGGATGGAAGAGACACTGGACGTCCACTTCTCAACACTTACACAGTGAAAGTCTTTCACTAGAGGAAAAAATTCCTTTCACAATGAATTAAGGCTCTACATTTTTATTAACTCTCGAGATCTCACAAGGACCATTTTGAAGTCTAATAAAAATAGGAATGGAAATTTTTTTTGTAAACGTGCGAAAATTCCCATGAAATTTTTGCATACAAATACAAAAATGACATAATCGCAAAGAGACCTTGGGGGTCCAAATCCTCACCTGTATGAGCCCTGTGTACTACCACCCGTACACAACAAAGAGAATGTGAAAAAGTACACGGACTCGAATATTTGTGGACAATGGGGGCTCGTGGGAATATATGTGTGTGTGTGTAGAAGGAGAGATGCACGGCGGGATATTTTTTACCCACGTCAAATGGTGTCCTCTGTGCTCAGGGTCAATGAGTAAATAAATGGACTCCCCAGTCCCCATTCAACCAACGAGGTTTTTAGATGAAAAGGAAAAATTCCTTTTTTCTCTCTCTCTTCCTTTCTTTCTTGTTCAGTTCCCTATTTTTCATTTTGAACTCTCCAGGATTTTTTCCCTCGACACACACACACCCTGGACAGTTAATAATGTGAACTATATGAATCTTGTTTTCGGTTCTTTTCTCCTGGACCCTGTCTTTCTCTATTTTATGAGTTAGCCAAAAAACTGCTTCTGCTGCTCCTACTTTTTTCTAGGGCTCATCCCACACAGGGCCACCCCTCTGAGTCTTAATGCATTCAAATCTGGGTGGTCATGAATTTACCTGCACATTTTTTTTGAATTACACGCGTTCAAATATAAACAAAAAATTTACTCTGTGACTGACTCCTCTACATCTCCTTTTCCTTATTTTGAAAAAAGCAAATGAAACTGGAAATTTCCCTCTGGAAACGTTTCTCTTCTCTTCCCTCACAGTACAAATTCAGGATGATGGCTGAAACTAATGAAATAAATGCTCTTCCCCCCAGTTTCCCCACTCTACTCTAATTTGATTTAATTTGTTGATCCTCCCTAGACCCATTTTTAAACGGACAAAGTGGAGAATGACATGCAAAGGAGAGAAGCAGAAGACAGTGAAAGGGGAAAGTAGAAAGTACTATAAAGAATTTGTACATGTGGAAGAGATGCGTTAGAGAATTACGTCAATATTGAAATGTTTCCAAGTCATGCCATGGGATGAGTCTCGGGTCGACCCATTATAAATATATTTCGTACTAAACGACCATTTGTGAGGGTTAGTTCAAATTTAATACAAAAAAATAAATCATCATCCTTTCATTTGTTTTCTTATCGGCCAGTTTATATCTAAATTGACCGTCACTTCCAAAGTGATTCCTCTCCGCCGTCATCATGGCGTCCTCAGGTAAAAGTTAGAGAGAAAGCTTTGGCGAGCGTGAGTGGAACGCACAAATGTGTCCCCTTTTTCATCACCAGTCCGCATTTTTGTCCATTTCGTGTAATTGATTATTCAAAGCTAAATTAAAATTTGAAAAATACGAACTGTGGAATCAGGGAACAATTTGATGAATTACGGTATACACAATGATTTTCATCTCTCTCTTTGATGTACTATTTATGGGCAAAAGCCACTGTAGAAGATGGGAAATGTTGGAGGAGGATTGGGCATTTGGCACAAGCCCCCAATCCGGGATCAATACTTTTGTCCCCGTTTGACTGTCAGAGTCGGAGGGTTAATTGCAGATAATCAAATCTATAGTTTCTGTGTGTCACGCTCAACAAAAAGAAACAGGGAAAGTCCCGCTGCCTTCCCCTTCTCATCGTCAGTTGTATAGAAGCTGTGAATAGGGAAGGTCATCAAACTCACACTCCGCCCGTTTCTATCCTGGGGGCAAACCTTTCAAAATGGACATAGGCTGAAAGTAAAGCTCATTTTGGCACTTAGACACTTAGTCAAGTTACCTGATACGAATTTTCACACAATAAAGTGTTAAACGGGTGAAGGAAGAAAGTCTGGAGAAAGTAGACTACAAATTTCCAAACTTTGAGGGAAGAAAAAGAGAAAGAGGGGGGGGGGGGGACAGAGAGAGAGAAAGGGAGAGAGTGAGGATGGGAAAGCCTGGATTGAGTTACGGAAGGAAAGCTGAAGCCTAGAGCCCGACATGGTATCAAAGCAAATCTTTTGCCTATGCTCTTGCAACTGTACAGGATTATGGTTGGAGAAAGATCAAGCTCTGCTCACTACAACCCTTTCCCCTTATGTTGAATGGGTAGGACTGGAATCCCCAATTCTCATGCACTCACACTCAAATCCATGATAAAATAAAACCTAGCCTTAGCGTTAGCGTTAGCTCCATTCCTAAGGCCTTGCCTTTCCATGCCCAGTTGTGACTCTCTCCGAGAATTACCCGGGAAAAAGATCATTGGAATAAAAGTGAGAAGTCTGGAATCTCCTTCTTTTCCTCTTCCCCTCTTTATATTGCCCAAATTTTTGGGATTTAATTGTGAACCCTGAAAGCAATGCAAAGGTAGAGAAAGTGGGAGAGAAAGAAGTCATTTCAATTGAATGGAATAGCTTCAGCTTTCTCCATGAATAGAGAGAAAGAGAGAGGGAGTGGAATGAATGCATATTATGAAGTTAATAGCAGAGGCAGAAAAAGGAGGGAAAATATCTTTGTACTCTTCCACTTTCTCTTCCTTTCATTCCCTTTTTTGATTCCATACTGTTTTGACTTCTAGCTTTCACTATCTTTCCTCATATTCCGGGGTTGTCCAAATTTATTACAGAAAAGTTTGTCATCCTTCAGACTTTTTTCTTTCCCATGGTCACACACGCACTCACAGCAACATGAGAAAGAACACACAGGATAGATTGTACTACTGTCCTTTAATTTGTAAATACTTGAAAAAAAGTTGGACATGGTTTGAGGGGTTGAAAAGAATTTTTTTGTGTCTGTCTTTCAATCACTCTTCAAACACAAAGAATGGTGAAAGAAGATTGTGTATATTTTTTGTGATATTGATACTGTAGGGAAAAGACTTGATGATTGACTTGACGGATGAGCAAAAAAAACTTACTTTTGAGTTGTGTTGTCAAAGCGGCCCACAGAAAGGAGCCGATGGATTTGAACCTCAATTCGTTGTCCTGGAGCACTTTCCAGACGCCACCAACATGACGTTGGTCCTTCCAGAGCTGGTGATTGAAGATGAACCCAGGAAAGTCCAGACTTGGTCGCCATCGTCCGGGATGATATGCTGACGTTGCAAACTGTGGACACAAAGAAAAGACAAGGAATGAAAAACTTGTCATTGTCAGAGTAAGAGTTGTTTGTGTACTTGCGTGTGTGTGTGTGTGTGGAAATTTTTTTTTTAAAAAAATCAAATCCTACTATCACTCTGGAACACAGCATACAGACCAGGGTTGGAAGATTCGAGAGAAGGAAAAGTTAAAGGGAAATCCAAAGTTTTTAGCCCCGAAAACAAACAAAAAAAGGAAGAGACGCGTGTAATGGGAGAGAGTGAAAAAGACGATTTTCAAGACAAATTTGTATTCCTTCTGCCATGACAGAGAGATGAAGACGTCAAATTTTTTTTCCTTTTTCAAAGATGTCCTAAAACTTTTTCTGGGGTTTTTGGTTTTGGGCAGCGCTCAGTCAAAAAATATGAAAGGATGGAGGATGTACTAGTAGGAAGAATGGGACATATTTTGAGTGGATTTTTAGACAAAAAGAAAAAGAATGAGAGGAGCTCAAGGCGGGGAATTAAAAGTGAAAGAGTTTTATATACTCTTAAGAATTTCACTTTCACAAGTCAATGACTTTTAAAAAGCTTTAACTTGGCAAGTTGGAAATTTTTTGACAATCCTTACTCATTTCTGTGAATCAACAATACTTTCCAATTAACTTTCACCCAAAGTTTGTCAGAAGTTCATTTGTCACTTGTGTAAAAGTGAAGTATTCAAATAATTGGGTGAATCATGGCTACATGATTTTGGGGCTATTTTAAATTGTGATTTGTGTGCATTTTTAAAATTTTTTTCATATTGTGAATAAGAAAATATATTTTAAATAAATTCTCCAGTATATTTCAAAAATTATTTTGACTAGAGGATTATATGACAAAATATCAAAAAATTCTGCAAACTTTTCAAAAAAGCCTGCCCACACATGATTTTCCAAAACTGAAGCCACAAGTTTTGAAAAATTGTAGTCCAAATGTCTAGACAGAGAGAGAGAGAAAGTGAGGAGTGGAGGCGTGAAGAGAAAGATTAGCCGGAATGTGATTTGAGAAACTGGCATCAAAATTACATAAGGAAAGGATGGTCGGTCTAATGTATTCCAAGACACGACTTTCACTACAACGAGAAGAAAGTACATGTTGCTGGCTAAAAGGATTTTAGTTCTCCTTCCTTTTCCCCCAGCCGCCTTTCTCTCTCCAGTCTTTACAGATCGAACTGGTTGCTTCTTTCTCTTTCTCAACACTTTTGGTTCTTGGTCACTGGACACTGAATTATTTATTGGCATCACCTCGCGAATTGTCTGAACCTTTCATCTCTCTCTCCCTATTTGCTACTTACTTAATAAATTCCCATTTGCACGGGAAAGAGTGGATGCAAGTATGTATAAAAGAACGAAACAGGAACGTTCGTCTGTTCAAGGTGGATGAGGAGGAGGAGAAAGGGAAGAGAAAAGAGGATTTTGTGTCCATGTTCCCCTTGTTTACTCTTTCTCTTTCTCACTATTGATATTGATATATGGATGGAGGACGGATGGGGTTATTAGTTTTGGTTTCAATTTCCTATTTCAATGTACATTAGCTCTCGACTTTCTCCTTTCCCACATCGTCCCTCACTCCATTCACCATCACACACCACTTTTCCGCCATATGGCTAAAAAAGAGAAGACAAAGATGAGAAAGATTTTCGCAAAAAAAATCATATGAGGGAAGACAGCGGCTTCCACCATCCTTCTGTATTATCTGGCTGCATTAAAAAAAGACGAGTTCTCGTTAATACTCTCTCGCACACATTATTCCATAAAAGGACGGCTTCCTTGTGATAAAAAAGTGAAGACGTTTTTTTTGGTCTTTTCTTCTGAGAATACATGTATCTGTGAGAGAGAGAGAGCCTGCACAACCTTGGCGTAGACAAATAAAAGTCTGATTGGACCGTGTCGATCTTATCGTTAGCCCTTTCTCTCCTCTCTCCACACTCTCTTCCCCTATTTTTCTATTTCGTTGATTCTGACATAACAAAAACAGAGTGTAACGTGAGAGTTCGTGGGATGAGTCTCCAAGATACATGTTACAACCAATGCACACATAGGCACACACATGAGGAGGAGGGAAGGGAGAGAGGGGAAAGTGTAAAAATTTCATCGAAATGACTTTCTGTTGGTGGTGAGCTCAGTAGACCACAAAAATAACATTCTGGGAGAAAGGAGAAGGGAAAAGAGGAGGAAGGGTGGTTGGGTGGGTGAAAGACAGAGGGAAAAGAAGAAAGCTTAGGAGAGTGGAAAAATTCTGCCAAATAGAAATTGAAGCTAAGGAAAAACTCCAAAACTCTCTCTTCCCTTTCTCCACTATCAGAAAAAGGAGAACTTTGAGGTCTCTCTGTGTGAGAGGAGGAAAGAGAGAGAGTGTGTGTGTGTGTAGAGGCATTGGCAATCCTCCACTTCTAATGCATTGCCATCGTGGCGGATTCATCCATGTGCTCCTCTCTCTACCTTTCTTGTGATTCTGTGATGCGATGGGTATGGTGAAACAGGACTGGTGCTGAGTGGTATCTTCCAACCTTTACTTCAATCCCCCCTCAAACTTACCAAAAAGAGAGAAAAACTCCCCTCGTTTTCCTTTTTTCCTCCTCCTTTCATTTTCTAATTTTTTTCTCGACTCGTTACACTTTATTTTGTGTAAACTCTGCCTCTCTTTCTCTTTGGCCACGTCCTGTTCATCTTTTTCTTTTCTAACACGTCCCTACCCCATTTTTGTGGCACACTAGACACACACACAGACTTTCATTTATTTTACTCCATGTAGCTTGTAAATACAATTTGCGTCACGTCATTTATCCATCTCCAATCACCTCACCTTAACTATGGCTTGGAAAGTTGGCATTTGGCATTTAAGACTCTCTCACACAAACACACACACAAGTTTTCCTTATGTGTTCCCACAGCACTAAAGGCCATTAGAAAAGGTTATAACTTCATCCTCTTTCTCTCGTTCCGTTTCCTCAAAGAGCAAAGACACAAGGTAAAGTTTGTCTCACTCTTTGTGTGTGTGTGTTTTTCTAAATTGAGCTTTTGCTATCTCTAGCACTTTTTCCCTGGCTCATCAGCTCTCTTCTTTCTCCTCCTTTCCCCTCCTTTTCTTCTTCCAATTACATGAGTTCAATGATTTCAAATCTCCTGTTTATAACTCCTCCAGAAAAATTGAAGAGGAGGGGGAAGAGGAGTGGGCTAAAAAATATTTCTTTTTTTGAATAGAAAAGTTGAGAGAGACGAAGAAAGAAAAGTGTCTAGTCACGAGCTCAAACCAAAGGCTTTTCTCCGCCTTTGCTTTCCCATCTCGTGTCATTCTCTCTGAGGACTAGAGCCTAGGTGAACACAGTGAAAGATTTTGAACGAGAATTTGTTTCAAGGTGCGTGATGGTGGTGCAAAAAGGAAAGGTGAAAGTCATCTGAAAACTTTCTTTTTTCTCTTCTTTTCCTTTTTTTCTCTGTTCTTGTGTGAGCTATTTAGAATCCCTAGGAAGAGGAAGAAGAAGAAGAGAAAGGTCGTAGACTCTTCTTTTTATCTTGTATTCTTATTGTAGCTCCGCCGTGTGCTGTGTGTAAATCTCGCACTCCCCAACTCATAATTGACAGAGTCAGTGTCCCGGAGAAAGATTAGGAAATTTCGTGAGGGAGAGACGTACTCAAATCCATCTTGTGTGTGCAGGGACTGAGAAAGGGAGTAAGAGTCATTGTGAGCTGAGTGGCGTTTCCACTTTTTGAGAAACGACATCTTGACATGAACTCTCACATTTCTCCTCTTCCTTCTTTCTCTCACCCAGCCCCCGTGATTAGCATGTGATTATGTCGACCTAGCAGAATCACACAATCATACATTCATTCAGCTGATGACGGATTTGTACCAAAAGAAACTTATTCTTCTGTCAATTTTCGAGGACAAAGTTTCTGTAAAGCATTGTTTGTCTCACATTTTACTATATATCGTTGTTGTTGTGAAAAAACTTTAATATTCTTTCCCAAGGCAAGATCTTTCTATAGCTCTATTGTGCTACAAAATTTAAACTCAAATGTCATAGGAAGTTTAAAGATGAAAGTTTTAAAAATTATGAAAAAATGAAGTCCTAGTGAAACTATGTATTACAATTGAAAGTTAGTTTTCTACTTTTTATTCCACAGCTTCACTAATGTTTCATTCAAAATTAGTACACCCTCAAAATACTAATAATCTTATTGCTTCCAATCTAAATCTAAAATTACGCTGGAATCGTTTTAAATTGGGAAGAAAATTCGAAAATTCAAAATTGTGACAGTCCACTATTTATTTCCAGCAAATGACTAGAAATTCATAAAGAGTTGAAAAGGACACCAATGGACGTTTTCAAATTCGATTACTTCCCATATATTACCAACCAATCCTTCTCGTATATAATAGCATTTTGCCAATTTTACTACCAACCACTTTCTCCTCTTACTCTGACTTATGTAGACGTTACGCAAAATTTGCGAAAGTTCTCTGTCCCTTCTTATGTGTTCATCATGGAGAAAAGTGAGAGGAGAAAGTCGGTACTAGAAAGTGCGGTTTTTCACATTAAATACATTATTTCCTTCGCCGTCCAGCCGACGTTGAAAGGGAAAGCTGGAAAAACTGGAAAGTCCTGAGTCCAAGGGAAAGAATATAAAAAATATAGTTTCTACGATTCTATACTACATTGCACTCCCTCTCAGTTAAAAAGTTCACCCTGGGAGACAGACGGACAGACATGGTGATGTGGGGGACATGAATAAAGTCACGCTAAGCTGGCTGAGTCTGACTCCACTTTGTAATATTTACAAGCTGAAGACTTGCGGAGCGGAGAGGAGAAGTGAGGCTAGAAAGCTCTCTTTCTCCTCTCTGCTGTCTCTCCATAAAAATTTTCCACAGATAACTTTCTTCAGTCCACAATATTCCATTATATATAATATATACGACCAGTGAGTGGACAAAGCCGACTTTTTCTTCCCATACGCTTCCGGAACAGTTCTAGGGATAGAGACTGCCTTCACAATAACTAGAGTCACAGAGGATGACAGTGGCCACCCAAATTGTTCTCTGGTCATGAATACTTTGAGAGAGAGAGAAAGAGAGAGAGAATGCCGCATGTCCACGCAGCTGAATTGAGGACAGCTGCATATATTTCAATTTGATTGTTTATGAGCAGTGGCAAATGGCCAATCCCTTGCAAAAATAAAAGCTTCTCATCTCCTGACAGAATCCATTCCTTTCTCTTGCTTTCCTCATACCACATGTGTACAGAATAGGAGTGGATGGACTTTGAACATTCATTGACCAGGAGGCGGCATGTGTGAAAGTGGAGAAAGTGGAGGGAGCAAACACATATAAAATATACTTTCCTTGCAATACCCCGTTCTTCCTACCAACACAGAGAGTAAGATATGAGCAAAAAATAGTGTGCCCTTTCATCAAAAAGACAGTGTACTGTATGGATATAGGGTTTTAATATGAGAACGAAACATCCTAAAAGTATTTTCTTTCTTTCTTCCCGTCACATGCAGTTCAAAGTGCCTGAGAGCTAGACTGACAAGATAAAACTACATCTCCACGCATCACTCCATTCTTTTCCATTTCATCCTCCTTCCTTTCCTTCTAACTTGTTTGTCCAGCTGGGATACATTTTGGCCACAATTGTTCCACACAGTCTACAAAGATCACGTATTTATTTGCAGGGACCAAAGATTATATGGTAAAGCAACTTTCTCCTTTCTCTTCTTCTCTCTCTCTCTCAAAAGGGTAAAGAATGGAAAGCAGAAGGGAAAAAAGTTCAGACAAAGACAAACGTTTTTGAACAGAGGAAAGAAAAGAAAGGAGAAAGTGAGGAGAGAGTATGAGGCTCATTTAACTAATTTATTCGGGGTGATTAACCACAGTGCTATCCTTCTATGCTAATTACGCTTCCGTACGCAAAAACAGCTGCAGTAGAGCGTGGCAGACTGAAGATCACTAGAACAGATGCTTTGATTGCTCTCGCTTCTCTTCTCTCTCTCTCGCTCCACAGACTGCAGTAGCTTCAAGGTGGACTTGAAAGTTGAAGAAAACTTTGAGAAAATCGTCTTTCTCTCTCCACACAAACACAATCAGACACACACATTCTCACAGGAGGTAGTCTTTCACATTGTAATATAGTATCAATTCAAAGGATAGAAAACAAATTTCACGGGAGGAATGTGTGTGTGTTTTGAATTCCAAAGTTCAGTTTGCAAATTTTTGCAATCTGAAACTATACTACATGATAGGTACAAACAATGCGCAAGAATATCAGTGTACATGGCACATTTAAAATGTAACTGTGTAAGGAGGAGCAACTCAACTTTCGCCCTACTTACGATTCTTCCCTATATCTCTCTCCCTCTTTCACTGGGATAAAGAAAGGATTGGTGTCTCGATGAAAAATTCGTTTTATCTCCGTATTTTCCGTGCATTTTATTTGTGAGTTCCCTCTTCCCTCTCTCTCTTTCTCTTTCTACGATTTCTCCTCCTTACACATGTACATACAGTTTTTTTTGCTTTCTTTCAGATTTTTCCTTTCTCCATTACATTAATATGCATTGAGTCAAAGTTATTATGGGTAGACATTGAAGCGGATTTTGATGTATTTTCTCATTTACTCCGCACAATCTACACGAGCTGTGTACCGGCTGTGTGTGTGTGATGGCAAAGAATTGAGTGTGTAGCTGAGAATTTGGAATGGCAGAAGAGAAAGTGTGTGTGTGTGTGGGAAAGGAAAAGAGTGAAGAGGGGAAAGCTTGAAAATTCATGAATCGCCCCCATTGAAACGACCATACCTCAGTCGTCAGCACGTACGAACCTTTCCATGTCTCCCACATGTAGAATAATAAAGAGGAGAGGAGAAAGGAAGAGGGGAAAGAAAGCAGAGGCAATTGAGACTCGTGTTACTTTGCCAAAGGACATGTGTAGCTACGATAGGGATAATAATTCAAGCATTTTTATTTCCTTACTCTCCCTTTTACACAACGACCCCTCCCTCACACACACATATACGCGTTGTGTGTATGTATGTATGATTGTGTGTGCATGTCTAACTTTCAATGGAAAGATATAATACGAAACACCCTTTGAATGGAATTTGTAGAGTACAAATGAAGCGTAGCCGACTTATGCCTCCGTGTATGGGGGATTTATTTCAAATTCCCTTTTTTCTCACGATATTTGTATTCCACACTCAAAAGGAGAAAGTATTGGGCAGTGACTAAATAATTATAAACTGTTCTTTGTTCTTTTTACACCATATTTTGCTTCTCTTGTCACTTTTCAGCTTGAGTTGTAGTGTCGACTAAATTATATATCCTGGTGCTGACTGGAAATTTCCATTGTAATGGGCTGGGACGTGGCAAGGAGAAAGTGGGTGTACGCGAAAGTAGAAAGTCTGTTTAATACAAGTGGACAGTTTAAAAGATTTTTGTGGGAAACGAGAAGCTTTTAAAAAAAAGTTTGGGGAGATGATGCTTCAAAAAAAATTCCAAACTTTTTACTTTTCTCGTGACTATACTTTTCTTCAAAATAATCAATGAAAATGTACCGAATAACAAGAAATTGTATCCCTGTCTTGATAAATCCATCACTTTAAAATTCTCAGATTTTTAACAACAAAAGAAGTTGATATCAGCCAAGGCTATAATTTGAAGCGATACGGTAACCAAGTGTGAAAAGGGTTCGACTCAATAACTTAGTCTTATTAGACACACAAACCAGGCTTGGCCATTGAAAATTCATAATAGGCTTTTGGGATTGAATGCTGAACAGTCAAGAATTAGACTACCCCACACACTCACACATGACGTCCTCGCAAAGGAAAGGATGAAAGAAGAACTAAAAGTCCAACCCGATCCCATTAGTTCGCTTCCTCTCTTCCTCATATTGCGCAATCACTGCTCTATTTGAATATAATGTGGAAACTTGTGTGAGAGGACTAATAAAATGTCCTAAATTTTTCATACCCAATCTCTGTTAAATATCAGTGTCGAATTTTGCGACAAAAATCTTTTTCCCAGGACAGCCCCCAAATGAGCCAAGATTCTGTCGCCATGTAAAACTTTTTTTTATACTGCAACTTCTACATTCTTGAATTGGAAGCGAGGGATTTTGTATGTATCATGTGTGTAGTCGTCGTGTGAGATGAGAAGAGAGCGATAGTAGAGATGGAATGGGGCGTAAAAGTGTTGATGGGTCTCTGTCGAATTTTTCATAAAAAAAAGTTTTCCTCTCTTCTCCCTTTCACATCCACACACTGAGAAGTAATCCTGGTAGAGGAAACATTGGGATCTTTTTGACAGATTTGAGTAAAAGAGATTTGACGCTGATTAGCGGCTAATAAAATCCTCTCGAGTTGAACGGACCGGCTTGACGGATGCCGACAGAGCGAACCCCAAACCAAGGAACCAAGGAGTGAGGAAAGTGGAGAAAGTGAAGAAAGAGAGAAGACTATTTATTGGCCCTCTTGTCCGCTTCTTTCAACTTGAACAAATCCTGTCCGCCTCCCTCCCACTCTTCCTTCCTTTTAATCCCATCCTATCCACTTCATCTCACTCTCATGTCCGAATCCTGCATTAACGTCACTCATCTTCAGGGGGGTCCTCCACTCTTCCCTCTTCTTTCTATTCCGATTCTTTTCAAAAGAAAGTTATAATCGAGAGAGAGAGAGAAGAAAAGGGGAATGAAAAACAATTATTGAAAAATTATTTGTATTTATGGCCCGTCATATTTCATGGCGACATTTCTAAATTATAAAAATTTACCTGAAATTGTGTGCAATTTTTTCAGAAAAATTATTACATTCCGCAATCGAAACTGTTGATGTTTTTCAGAAAAGTTAATGAACTGCAATGTATTCAACTGGGATGCATATAGGGTTAAGTGATAGCTAATTAAAATGAGTAATCCGGAATAAAATTTAATTAGAGTCGACGTAGTAGGAAATATTTTTCTTTCTTTTTGTTCCTCATCCTTCCAACTCGTCTTTCTCTGGTACGAAGAAAGGAGATCATATAAAGTTGAGGATAATCAAATTAAAAGTCAAGTCAGAGAAGATTAATTTTTCAAGTTTGACAATCTCGTCAAAGGGTCGTCAATGGGGGGGACTGAAGAGGGAGAAGATGGAACGTAATAAGTGAAACTGAACTCAGGGTAGAAGAAAATGAGGGAGGATAGACATAGAAGAAAATCTTGTAATAAAAGTGAGAGTGAAAATAGAATTACATGACATTTGAACCCGCCTCCTTCACAAAATTTGAATTTGTAGCCCCATTCTCCATGCTCAACTCGTCCTCCCCCATTTCACCACACACATCCACACGTACACTCACTTACATGTATGTAGATGTATGTCTGTGTGACCAAGTCAAAGAAAACCGCAGTCTCCACACTAAACTTGTAATTAGAATTGTGGCGCCTTTGAAACACAAAAAATAAGAAAGACTTTCCCCTTCTCACTTTCTCCTACACCCTTACCGTCTATGTGTACACTGTGTATGTAAGTCAACCATGCACGTATTAATTACCTATACCACATTTAATTTTCAGCCTTTCTCAACCCCCCTCCCCTGAAACTGCAGTGAGACCCTAATTAGACAATCTACAAAGAGACTAGCCTCTTCATCATTTCGTAGTGGGATTCAAAAAGTGAAATAGATTTATTATTAATATACTTTTATACACACGAGGGCTCACTTACATAAGATACATGTATAGTGAGTACTATATTTAACTTTCCATGTTCAAAAAATTCACCTTCCAGTTTCCCCTTTCATGTTACTGACAAGAAACGCGGTTTGATGGAAAATTTTTCCTGGAAATTGTACGAGACCAAATGTCAACAAGACTATAATTTTTTTGATGTTCCATACTTATTACTTGTAGTGAAAACTCTACCCCACTCCCTCAATTAAAAAATAGTTGGGCTTCGTCGGAGGGGACGGGAAAAGTTCACCTGAGACGGGCGGCGTAATAATCGGAATTAAACAGAAAAGAAAGTGTAGGAATGAAAGACGGATCCTTCAACTGTTATCCGCCAGGACCAATGAAGGAGAAAGTAATATGAATACTGCTTCCTCACAAATTCAACACAATTTAGAAGGGAAGGAAGAGAGGCAGAAGGAATCCTTCTCATGCATCATGTTCTTCTTTGGCTCACACCGACCCTTCACACACACGCACAATTTTCTCTCCATCTCCATATAAGTACATGTATTACTCACACATGTAACGCATATATTGTAGATGGAGGGGAATTGCTTTGCACTGCGTACACCCTGCATTAAATTTTCTTTGTAATTATCACAAGCTTTCTCGGCTCCCTCAGAATTTTCGCACCCACCCCGCCAAGCCTTTTTCTTCTACTCGAGCTTTCTTTCTCTCCAGGACCCGAAATTCTTCTGTCCATATTTTCCCTCGCTTGCTATTTTAATAATGGCAAGACATTATTTACATACCCTCTTTCTCTCATTTTCCTCACTGTTCCCCCATACTTTTCCGGAGGGAAAGCGAGAACTGAGACTGTGGAAAAGGGAGCTCAAAAAAGTTGGAGAGAAATTCCAACAGCAAAAAAATAGTGAGAGAGGAGTGCGTGGAGGGTAGAGTAAAAGCTACAAGTTTCCATTTCATTGTCGCGTCTTAATCACATTCATGAATTCAGCAAAAAGTTGTGTGCATGTACATGTATGTGTGTGTATGTGTTGACGAGAGAGAGAGAGAGAGAGAGAGAGAGAGAGTCGAGAAAGGAGCCTCTGTTCCATTAAAATTGTTTCGGAACACACATACCCTCTCTCTCCCTCCATCCTACATTTGATCTGTACGTATACACTCCAGCGTATCTGACTTTCACTCTACTTTCTTCCATATGATTCTTCTCCTTTCGGCCAGAACTGAGGATTGACGCTGCCTAAGATTAAAAAATGCTGTGCACACTCCCAAGTCCCCTCTTCCTCCTCCTTCCTCACCATATCTCTCTTTTAATAATTTAGGCACAACTTCTTGGACTGGGGAAGTTGGAATTCACAATTTTAGCAACGGATGAGCTCATATTACGTATTCGAGCATGAATTTTTTTCATATGCGAAATGTGTGTGAAGAGTATTAAATGTTTTCAAAAAAAGACCCCAAGGAAAGGACGATTGCCTCCTCAAAAGAACTATTCTATAAATCATGGAGGAGAGCTTTTAACGCCAGCCTTTCTCCACCAACTCGACCTCTCCCCGGCTATTGAAATTCCTCAAAAAAAATTAAATGATCATAAGAAGCCAAGGACTCATCCCTTTTACAATCCTACATTTTATTTTCACCAGAAACTCGGTAGGTAGAAAACAGAGGAGAGGACAAGGAGAAAGTCAAATAGTGGAATTCTTGACATTTTTTTTCGACAACTGTTTCATTGTCTACGAAATTCTCTTCATTGTAGTCACAGATGCGGGAACATACACACAAGCAGACACAAATGATTGTTGAGACTAAGAATAAGAGAATTGAGAATTTCAAATTTCTGTCAACCCGCCACCATCCCTTTCCTTTGACTTTCTCTCTCTTTCACACCTACTATCTCCCTCCCTCGTCTTTTGTCCCGATCCACATTGTTAACTTGTCATTGGTATTCCCTCCACACTCGCCACACTCCTCCCCACACTCGCCACACTCCTCCCCACACACACCACCTCCCCACATCCCAAAAGTGAAAGTGAGAGTGACAGACTTTCCCTTCACACACAAGTACACATACACCCTCTCACTCATACTTACACAAGACTCAGCTGGTACACCACAGGGGGGGACGGAAGAGACAGAGAGATGAAGCGATCTGTGAAATGAGGGAGAACAAGCGCTAGGTACAAACAGCCTATCGAAGAAATACCCGGTTCTACTTCCTCGGTAGTACTGTGTGTGTGCTGCTGCTTGACTTGCATAAGAATAAATGGATTCCTTCAAATTCATAATATTGGAGGATGAAGAATATTAAATTCCAACCACCAAAGATCTTCTCCCTTCTCCATACATACCAATATCTATACACAAGCACGCACCAACTATGCAACGTTTGTGCTGGTGTAGGTTTTGGCCCCGCTAAAATCGCAGTATGCGTAAAACCCACTGCTACTCCCCCTTTACTACGAGTGATGGTGTAGACGGCTGTGAGGGTTTTTCAACGGCGGTTGTCGAACCAATTTGTAATCTAAATGCAGATATCCATAATACTTGCATCTGCACCTTGCTCTCTCCCTCACCCTCTCTCTTCCCTCTTCCTCCGTGTTCTTTGTAATAGTGAGACTCAACCATTTTAACATTGCCATTTCCCCCTGGTTTTCAATTCTGACACACCGACTTTCTCCTTCCGCTCCAAGATGTATTCTATTCACCCTCCACACCTCCAAATTAAATTTAAAATCTGTTATTCTCATACAGGCCATGTCATACCAGGCCATGCGAACAAAATTTCTAAATGTGGACCTCCAGTCAACTGAACTGGGAGAAATTTTAATTACCTAATTTCTTTTTGAAAACATGACATTTGGGAGATGGAGGCTGTCAATCTAAAATGTAAACTGAGGTTGAGTCCTGCTACATTCAATAGAGAGCTTTGCTACATGGTGAAATTTACAATTTTTTAATTGTCTAATTTTTCTCAAATGATAAATGACTTGTTAGAAAAGCTGTCAATCCAAATAAAAAACGAATGGATGGTTTTGCCGTTCTTTTCAATGGGTGCTCTTGTACTCACGTAGAATGAAATAGGAATTTTTGATGGAGAGAAAACAGGAGAAAATGAAACACAATAGGGAGAAACCAATGGGGAAAATAGAACAAAGATGGGTCATTTTTGTTTTGGGGGTACGTGAGGGAGGGCCAGAGGAGGTGGAGGAGAGATATGATTATCACACCACAAAAGAAATAACAAGAGGAGAAAAGTTGGACCGTTTATCTCCATTCTCTGCTTAAACAATGGCCCTCGTTCAACCAGATTCCCTTTCACTCCCTTTCCCCAGTTTTGTGTCAAACCAATGTAATATGAACCCTTTTTTATGTATCTTCCACGGCTTTCCCATAAAAAAGTATTTTCTTCAAAAGAAACCTCTTTCTTGTTAGTCTCTCTCTCTCTTGTCCTGTGTGTACATGTGTGTGTGTCTATTGCTTATTACTCCACATTTTGCAATAAAAAGTGGAAAACAAAAGTTTTTGGAGGGTGGTGGAACAGATAGAGAAAGTCACATTCAGTGTTATGGCTAGATATTTTTTCCCATGCAAAAATAATCAAACTGACTCTTCTCTGTGTGTGTTTCCTTTTTCGTTCAAATGTACAAGAATGTAGTGGGTCGTGTATGTACGAGCGGCGTAATTGAGTACTGCGTGGAATTTCTAATTTTATAAATGGAGCCAAGCGAAGGGATTCAGTGAATTGGAAAGTGCAGTCTGTGCACACAGAGAAGAGAGAGTACAACCCAACCACACTTTTATTCTCTCTGAAGCTTTTTGTAGTTGCTCTAGGCTACGATATGCGATGCATTAAAAATTGGTGAGAAAACAAAGGAATGATTATTCAAAATATTCTAATATTTTCGATTAAATTCCACACCGATACCCGGGATGCACTTCATGGATCTCTGGAATTGCACACTCGAGGATTTTTACACTTGCCCTCGTTTCCTTCTAGTTGGTTTCCAGAACCATGGAGAAATTTGAAAAAGGCTGGAAAGCCGGAGGACTTTCTATGTGTATTCCGGATTAAAGGAGTGGGAGGAGAAAGCATGGAATCGTGATATACAAGTATCAAGGGTTTACAAAGAAAGAAGAAAGAAAAGAAAAACAAAGTGAAAGTCAACAGTGAAAAAGAAAACTTGGCCAATTCTCACCTTTATTTTCTCCACCATCCACCCCCACAGCTTTTCACACACGACGCAAATATAGTAAACAATGAGCTGAATATACATCCTTCCCAATTACATAAATCTTGGGGGCTGTCAAGCTTCCTAGCAGTCCATACACATGCATTTTCCTGAAAAGCTTCCCATTTTGGTTCTCCTTTCTCCTGCTTTCTCTCTCATTCAGAATTACTTGGTACTTTTAAAGCTTTGAAAAATCAGGATGAAAATAGGGTTTGCGGAAACACTAGGGGAGCAGAATTGATATGGAAGAGTCTTTCATAATTTTGTTATTAAAAAAGATTTTTATTGACTAGCCTCAGCCAACCTGCCTCAACGGCAATCTTTGGTCTTTGTATTTTAATATGGCCACCAACATTTTAATATTTCCTCCTAGTATTCTCAATTTGATGAATGCATGGTGATTCTAATTATTTTCTACTTTTCAAAATACACTTCCAAAGCAAAGCTCACAGTTTGACTCAAAAAGGCAGGAAGACTTTGAGCTTTAGCCATTTTGATTCAGTCTGATGCCCTGTCTTCTCTCCTTTCTTTTCCGCGTCCCCTTGTACAAAAATCGAAGGACATGAAAAGACATGAGAGCTGTTTTGTGAACTGGTCAGAAGAGAAGAGAGAGAGCTGTGTGTACAAGATAAAAGATTGAATTTCAATCGTCCGTTCGCATGAAACCATAAACACACTAGCTTCCCTTCCTTTGCTGTTTGCAGTTATATAAATATACCGTACTTTTGCCCATTACACCCGAACCACCCTCTCCAACCAGCCTCTCTGTCTGTATTTTGTTCAATTAGGAAATGAGTCACACAGCAACTCTTTACCATTAAAATATCTTATATGAGCCACAACTAACGTCAGGAACCAGTAAACAACAACAAAACAGGAGGACTTTCCAAGTGGAGTACAAATTTCCAGTACAGATCTAGGAAAATTAGTTAATTAATATTTAATTTGAACCACATGCACATCTACAATACACTACAGCCTTCCCTCATTTCCAGTCCTTCATCCTACTGGAGAAGAGCGATAAATTGAAAACCCCCGGGAGAGTAGGTTACTACTAATGTATGACTACAATTGTGACCATTACGATACCCTACTCTTTCTCCCGATGCCCACCCTGACCCTCAAACTTCACAATATTTTATTGGGGGAGTGCTAGTGCTAGGGCTATGAGGAAAGGCGGAGGACGGTTGAGTCAAAGGCCATCGCTACGGCTTTCACTTTCTCTGTGTGGTTTCATCTCGTTGCAAAAGAGTAGATCGAATTGTAATGAAATTTCCTCCGTCCTCTCCCATCTCCCATATGAATTCCAGTCGCAGTCTCCTCCTTCCCAGTCTCAGTTTGAAAGCTCCGAATAAAAGAGCTGCATACTCAATGCGTGACTACCACACGAGAGCATCATATTTCATTCAGCCTGAGCGACGCGCTAATGTACATTGACTTAATTAAGTAATTGAGGATTTGATAAATGTCTCCGTCTCCGTCTCCATTTCCTATTCTTCATTGTGTGTGTGTGTGTGCGTGGATGAGGGTGTGTGTGATTTTAATGGAAATGACAAGAGCCGGGACACTTACATCGTTGACAAGCATCCTCCAGTCCACACTGAGCACACTTGTTTGTCTTGAAGGAACAGAGACAACCTCCTGGTTTGACACAACAAGCACAATTTCGGGACCGCCCGTCCGGACACTCACAACCCGTTTGGCTGACCGTCCAAAGGTCATACCGATCTGGAAGAAAACAAAATCAAATTCAAAGTTCAATGTATTATTCGGTGAGTCACAAAACGTGGAGGAGAGAGAAAAAATCTACTTGATTTATCATTGAGAAAGGAGGAAAGAGAGAAAGGAAGAAAAGGCCGTTGATGGAATTGAATGCAGAGGGAAAGTGAAAGAGATGTGGGGGGGGGGGGGGGGGTATGAATGAATGACAGTGGCCAGATTTCCATGTTCAATTTAGCTAAAGTGCATTGCTATTTTCTTATTTTCCTTTTTCCTGGAGTAGAAAAACTGGTGGAGGGCAGGAAGTCAAGGCAAAGTCTAGACATTTTTGCACACTGCATTGCTGCTACTGCTGCTGCTATTCCTGCTGCTCTGAATGTGTACAACAGGGAAAGTAGTAGTCGTTGAGACTGACGTCATGACTGAGAAATTTTCTCCCAAAGATAAATGGGCTCGCGTAACCTCAGTAAATGTTCCTCGTTTCGCATTCCGTCTCTCTCTATCTCTTTCCCTGTGTGTGTGTCTGTCTTGCATATTTTCACACTTTCCTTCTGTTTCTTTCTCCAGTCTTTTCCCTTTCCCCCAGAATAGAAAATGTTTTTACCCATTGGATTAAGCGTGGAATTGCCAGGCAGCCTTTTTGTCATCACTGAAGTGAGTGAGTCTGTTTGTTTGTGTGAGGGAGCAATTATGAGATGGGAAGGATGATGATACTAATTTAAATTTGTCTCAAATGATTAATCTGTCCAACAAAGGTCAGTGTCTCCTTTGTTAATTCATAAAGTTGGCAAAGGATGGGGGAAAAATGTCACCTTCAACCTTTTAAAATATTACCGGGTGTTCAACTGTCGGCCGTATATCTTCTCCCTCTACCCCCTCCGTACTGTGTGTTTGTGTGGAATGGGGAAAGCCAATTTTCACCCGCAATTTGCACACACGCATCATCATAAATATAAATTACACAACTATCCACACAGTAGGAAGAAGGCGGAGGGTGAATCTCTCAACGTAGGCACGACAACTGTAGAGCCATTTATATCGTATTCTGATTCTACAACAAAATTCCCTCTGCTAACTGTGTATTATATGTATACTCAAAAGAATGTACCATATTTTTAAAGTCAAATCCTGCTAGCTAAAATTTACAACTAAATCTTCTTACAACTATTTAGAACTTGGTTGTTAAATTGTAATCTTGTGTGAATTCAATCTTTGACAAATTTTTTCTACAAAAACCATCGAACAAGATTATTTTGAATTATAATGTCTAGCTAATCTTGATTTTAACAACAATTTGTTCAAATTTAGTGAAAAAACTTTGCAATAATTCAAATATCGTGAATTAAAACAACTAATGCAATCCCCCGGTTGTTATTTTGAAAAATACGGGTTTTCTCCATAAATTCGGATGGCCTTACATGTGTACACACTTTCTCTGGACTAGATTGAATTCTTTTATTTTATATTTCTCCACATCCTCTCATTTCCTATTCTGTATGTATTTCCGCAGACAGAGAGAGGAACAAACACACAATCCGCATATGAATTTGACTGTCATGTCATGTTCAAGCGGGAGGAGAGTGACACTTTTTCCCGGTCTAAAATCCTAACCAAAATCCATCCCACAGTAGTAGCAAGGAAGGTTATTCCACTGGGACGAATGGGACAACACAGACAAAGACACGGGAGATTTTGGGCCGTGTAAGCTGTGAAGCTTATTTGGAGCGACATGTTCCTCCCGGGTTTCTCTTCCCACTCCTCAGTTTTCCTCCCAGGACTTCCAATGAAAATTTCAGGTGCGCAGTGTCCTCCAGTTTTTTCCTGTCTCACTTTCTCGTTCTCTTTCTCCCTCTGTATAATATATAGCTACTATACTCGACCCTCGCGATATGTGTCTCGTGACATAAGCCGACACATACAAAGAGAGAGGAAATAAAGGAGAAAGCAGATTGGGCTGACTCCCTTTCATCCTTTTCCTTCTTTTTCTCGCTCCTCCTGCTGCATTTTGGACGAGTGTAAATGTTGGGGCATATTTCATGTGATGAGCTGGTGCATACAAATGCACGGAGATTAAAAGGACTTTCCCTTTGTGAGAAAAAAGTTTCAAAGTTTTGGGAGGACTGCACTTTTAATGTACAGGAAGAGAGAAATACACGTCGTTGTCCCACTGTGTACATATGCGACTGGAGTACATTATACTTTACACATTATACGGAAAGCAATATAAAGTAATGTGATGGCTTCCACCATTTGCATTTTAAATTTCGTGTGAAGAGGAAAGAGGAAGGGAGAGGGAGAGGAGAGGGCGAGAGGGAAAGTAAAAAGAATTATATGGGAAATAGAAAGACTTACTTGTCGTGTCAACGTAGATGGGGGTCCAGGACACCTGAGCCCTCACTCCAAGGCCATGACCACCAAAACTGTCACTCAGAATGAGTCCCAGGCCACTGAGGGTGAGTGTGAGGACGATGATGGAACTCGAAAAAAAAGTGAATCGCCCCTCCCACTCGGGGCCCATCCTGTACACATTCTGCAAAGAAGAGAAATCAAAAAGAAAGTCAAGTTTAGAATCAAAGTGTGCACAAATTACAAGCCTCCTTTCCCCTCGTAAACTATATACGCTATACATAACAACCCACATTCGGGGAAAGTGACTCAAAATAATAACCCCGGAACACACACACATGTATCGCTCGAAACAGCTGAGCCAATCACTGGAGACTCGTAAACTCGTCTTCCAGGTTCAACGCGTCACCCGGCTAACGGACCATCCTGCACGAGATGGAGTTCCCTTTGGGATTAAACTTTATAAATAGCAATTTTAAAAATAGCATCTCAGAAATAACCTCCCATTCAGTTCTTCCCAATCATTTCAAAAAATGTAGTGGCAGTAAAAATTCATCATTTTAATGACGAGCATGCCAACCATACCATGAATTATTTAAAAACTGTTACTTTGTGATCTTATTTTGGCTCACATCGTGAAACAAAGATTTATTTACTAAAGTTAATTTGTAAAGTTCTTTGCTGAAAGAATTAAAAATGGTGAAAGTTATTCCGGTACCACAATAATCCAAATATTGTGTCCTATTTCCATTTTCATTTTGAACTTTATGACTAAACTCTTGAGGGATTTGGATGATCCAAATTTGTTTCCAAATAAAGTCATTTTTAGAACCTCCCACGCAAACCGCTTTCTGCTTTCTCTATTCTCTATCAGCAGCGAGAGAGTGAATGGTCCCTACAGTTCATTTAGAGATTGTAAGATAAATTATCCTGGCTCACCTACGCATAACTCGACTACATTTATCTAACGCTGCGTCTTTATTACAGCTCCAGCAGCGTCACTTTCAAGTCTCTCTTCCCCCATTCTTCCTTTCTCCTGCCCTCACCCAAGGGTTCAAAGGAGCTGCTGTGGAGAGGGCAAAGGCAGATTTTGTGAAGTGTATAACCATACTGCAGTGAAAGTGCACTGAAAAAGGAAGAGTGTGGGGGGTGTGTGTGTTAGTGAGAGTGACTAGAAAAACGTCAGGGAGAAAAAAAAGTAATCCGCCACTTTCCCCATCGAGTGCATACATAAAGTGGAGAGAGCTCTTGAGGATCGTAGGATATTATTGAATTCGACTGGCTGTGAGCAATATAAAATGGGATGTTTGTGTGTGTGTGTAGAGCGGATTTAAAGTGAAACGATTTTTCATTCATCTTTCCATCAAAGAAAAAACAGCCTCAAGATTTTCTGCAGGATATGGATAAAGAGAGAGAGAGGGGGAAAAAGGCAGACGATTTACCATCCACAACATCCACACATTTCCAAGTTCGAGAGACATTGAGAAAGAGAAAGTCGATACGGTGCCAAAAACCTGCTCCTCTTTATGTGTGTGCAAAGAGCCCCGCACACAGAATGTTATGCTGCTCCACACTCCATTTATAGATATAGGCATGAAATAATAAACGGGAGGCAGCCAACCAAACCGACAATGGCAACGACAAGGCCAGACCAAACCAATAGAAGAGAGAGAGAGATACAACCATTTATGAGGCTCCATACTCTTCACACATTCTCTCTCTCTCTCTCATGTACACACACACTACACAGCAGCCTCCTCTTCTTTTTTTCATCTTATTTTCATACGGTACACAAAACATACTTTTCACTCTCTTTCATTCTCCCACACATCCTTGTACACACGCACACATGCAGATCAAGATCCACTCCTTCTCTTTCTCTCTTGAAAGTCAAGAAATACCAATTTTTTCTTCCCACATACATTCACAAATGTTAAGGCAAAGGCTGGAGGATCTGGGCTTGGTTTAGCTCAAGCAAAAAATATTTTGGGAAGGAGGAGGAGGATCTGTGCCGAAGAGGAATTTCGTGGAATTCTTTATTCATATTCTTTCTCTCCATTTCCGCACCCTCTTTCACTTTCCTCGTGGAAGGAATCTTATCTTTCTCCGTGAAACGCCGGTTTTCCATTCTTTCGGAGAAAGGTGGGGTTTTCGCTTCGAAAAAATTCTCAACTAATTGTGCATTTCTTGAGTGTGCGTGTGTGCCTCAGTCACCGAAACTCAGACAAGTGCCGGAGGGAAAGAATCCACACAGGCGACCCTTTCTTCCTCCGTACATGAACCAAATTGACAAAAACCGGAAAAAATGTTGCCTCAGCTTTGTGAGCCTCACACAAATACACACGCACACACACTGGGGAAGGGAAGGAAGTCATTGACAAGGAACAAGGGGAGTCTGTGTGGTTTCATTTCTGTCCAGCTCTGACCAGTCCATTTTTTCCGTTGTGCAAGAAAATTGGCCTGAGGTTAGAAGCCGCATAATTCAGTTGAATTGTGTAAAGCCACAGCATGTGTATAGGTTTTGACTCTCAAAAAAAATTTCCCCCATTGGATCTCAAACCATGTTCAAAAGTACATAAATAGACCGTACAAGATAAATACGAGCCCCTTGTTTCAAATTGTTTCTCTTGATTAAACTGATCTCTGAATTTAAAGGACAGATTTTATCTCCCTCTTCCATGTCTGTACAGAGAGGCAAGATTATAAATCACATGTTCCTGTAGGGTCAGCAAAAGTTTTGGATGGAATGGGATGGAAATAGGTTTCAAGTACTACGTCTACGGTACACAAGAAAGGATAAAGCTAGTATGGATATGGTGTGTGACGTGGAGGACGATTACAGAGAGAACTCCGAGCCAGCAGTACGGAATGGAATGTAATGGCATTAGAATACAGAGGGAGAAGCAGAGTTGTCCTAACTCTTGTGTGTGTGTGTATGGTCCATAGACTTGGAAGAATCATTTCCCTTATTTCACCACAAGCGACAGCCTCATTTCTCTCATACGCACAATTTCCGTAGCAGCCCCCCACACTCTCCACTTTCCTTTCAAATTCAAATCCTATTTCACTTTCACTCTACTTTCTCCGAGGAATTGTCAATGCAGTACACAATGTGTATGTAGAGCCTAGTATCCACCTCTCCCCCATAACACGTCACACGTAACAATTCTCTCTCTCTCTCTCTCTTCCGCCCTCCTTCCAATGCAATACTCTTCTCTACATCAACCCGTACCACTTTTGTGTTCGATAGGGCTCGCAACATACGACCACACATAGACAAATCGGACACCAACATGTCTCCATTGAATTGACACACAGCGGCCGCCGCCACCACTGCCGCCTTCCAAACCAAAACTATTAACTTGGGAGTGCGGGAGGGAAGGAACAGATTTGTCATTCAAATTGTTCACTGGGCCTCTCTTTCTCCACTTTCACTCCATCCTTTATCTTGGTTCGTTAGACCCAGTGCAAATAGAACCGTAGAGAAAGATGAAGCAATTTCGAACTTTGAAGCCACCCACACACTCCTCCTTCATACAATTGTGTACAACTGGGCTTTAACCATGATTTATATTTTGTAATGAAATTGGAAAAAATCTGGGACAGGAAATTCAAAAAACGTTACACACACTTTGATTTCTACCTGGACTTTAATCTGCCTCCCGGATTCTGATTGAGCCAGTACGGTAAATTTGGAGGACTTTCTCTCCAAATAGCATGGCAATAGTAGGGAGAAAGAGAAAGGTGATGACTTAAAATTAAACTCATTTCGTTTTGCCGTTGTTATTTATGATCCTTGTCATTGTCATGACACACTCACTCTCAATTCTCCGGGCTAAATTGTCCGTGAGTACCGCAGGCAGATTTCTCCTCTCACTGAACACACACCGTCATTTCGAGCTTTCTCTACGTGTCAAGAGGAGAGGAAAGGAAAGGAGAGATGCCTAATCTAATGATTATGACTAAATTTGAGGGTGACGGTAAGAGAGCGGCTGTAAGGATGTAGTTGGAGGGAGTGGTGGGTGGATGAGGCAGCCGGAAGTGCAGACGAGGAACATGGAAGACCCTTCTACTCTTGACTCTTCTCTTCTCCACTGCAGCCTCCCCCACCCCCGCAACAGTTTTGAGTCGGTTGAAAGGAAATGTGTTTCAATTTGAATTTTGATATCCTCTTCTCCTCCTTGTTATATGTGTGGCAATTTAGGAATTTATACATGTACATTTTCCATTTTACAAGGGGGAGGTTGAATATTCAACAAAAGTCAGGGGAACATTGGAGCAGAAGGTGAGATGGGGAGAGAGGGAGGGAGGGAGAGATGAAAATTCTCCCTTCCCTCGTCACCCGCACTCAACTTTCATTTCATTTGATGATGGGGCCATTGGGGTAGGGAGGAATGATGTATAAACAAGTCATTTGAGAATAATATAATATATAAATCCTCTTCTATCCCTCTGCTCACCCAACCTGCCTTTTCCTACTCTTCCGGCCTTCCGAGTGGGACATAAAGGGAAATACAGGGAGAAGAAGTGAAAGGCAGAGGTGGGAATAAGCATAAATGTGAAAGCAACTCTGCTCGTTCAAAATTGAGTGCATAGAAAAGGGAATACAAAATAGAAATGCAAAGTGTAGGATCAACTTTTTCTATTCTCTCTCTCTCTCTCTTTCCCCTTTTATCCCTCGCGTGTGTGTGTGCATGTGTGTTTCACACACTTGTGTCAACAAATGAAACTTTTACACCTCCAAAGCTGGAGGCTAGAATCGATACAAAACTCTCTGTCCCCCATACATTTGAAAGGAGCAAGAGGGAGACAAATTGGAAATCAATGCTTAAGAGCAGCTCAGGCAGACACACACACGCAGTGCCAATTGCAATTTCAATTGCGATTGCTTCAGCCTGGATACTTTGGCGAGGATTGTACAAGATAGAAGAAAATAGGAGAGTGAGAGAATCGTTGCAATAAATTCACAAATTGAATATTTATATTTTTCAAGGAACGACACACACACACACTTTCACTCTGCCTGCAATTTGTTGATGTTGTGTGGGGGGAAGGGAGGTGAAAAATAAGAAAATAAATAAAATCACTGCCATGTCCTGCAGATCTGGGGATCGGGCGTAGGAGGAGGAAGAGGTGGGAGGAGAGGATGAACGACAGATAAGAGAGGAAATGAAGAGGAAATCATTTGTGAACAAGTGGAGGAGCATTTAGAATAAATTGTCATCCTCTACACACTCTACAATTCCACATAACGTACACACACGCTCATCCAAACGAAAGTCTAGGCTTCATTCGATGGAATCGGTGGATCGAGAAAACAGTACAAGTGAAAACAGAGCCACACACACTCGCACCTCCTCCTCCTCCTCCTCCTCCTCCTCCTCCATGCTTCCCCTCCCTTCAACCAAGATAACGATCAATAATCCTCCCAACTCACGCACCCAACTCAACTCAACCATCTTTCACCTGGGCTCTCCTCTTCATCCTGAGTCGACTTTATCTTCATCAACCGGGTTTCTGTGCTTTCATGTGCAAAAAGGGAGAAAGCAAAAAAACCTGGGTCTCCATTTGAGTCATGAAGAATGTTCTAGAGGACTCAGGTCAGTCACGCTAATTGTCCACAAATTTTTGGACATTTAGTTTAATGGAAGGTGGCACAACACTCTTTTTTGTAATGAAGTCATCAGAAAATTGGGAGTTTTGATACACATGTACGGGTGTGTGTGTGTGGTGGGTAGGTGGAAATTTTGAAGGAGAAAGTATTACTGTGGATGCGTGTATGTGGGTTTTCCCTAGTTGATAATGTTGGACAAAATTGTGAGATGTACGTGACTATTTGGGTGATGCAAAGTTTTTTTGCGAAAAGAGGAGAAAGAGGGAGGACATGAGAAAAGTTTCAAAGTCTTTGGGTTTTGATGGAGGTGAAGACTAGAGAGAAAGTAAAAGTTGAATGGATCTACTGCGACTCCTCCTTGAAAGAGAAGAAGGGGTGGAAAAGCGTGGTTGCAGTTTCATGAGGTAGGGGAATTTTAGAGTCAAGTGTTGGGAGGCTGTAAAATTGTAGAAATTTATGGGGATGAAAAAAGTGGGGAAGATGGAGGGAGATGAAGAGATGGAGATTGTTTCCATAGTTTTTTTGTGAATTTAGAGTACCATCTCGATTACATAAAACAAATTTCGGTGGTCATCTGATCTGTTATCGGGACTTCGAGAGATTCAATTTTCCATTTCTAGTACCGCTTCTGTTACTTTTTTCATTATTTTAAAGTTGTAATCATTGATCAAGTTTTTATATTTTTGAATCATTTTAATTTGTACCGTCATTTTTTCTGGTTTTTGTGTCTGGAAGCTTCTTTGTTCCTTTGAAAAATCTCAACTAATTTCCAATCAAATAGAACAAATTTGTATATTTTAAATTGAACGTTTCATACTTTACTAAACAATTAAAATGACTAGTCTACCATCAAGTATAAACCCATTGGACGGTCGGGTCATGGATCCAGTTCACTGTGGTCAATATCCACAAATGGCTTGTTTCCAACCGAGTGTCACTCACCAGGACTTTACATTAGAACCGGTAACTCATAATGATAGTCAAATTGGTTATCATTCGAAAATTAGAATGACTTTCTTCGACTTTAGTTCATGGGTCAATGCCTAAGTCCGACCAAAGCCTGGACAGGAGACCTCAATTCATACTGTGTCAAGCAGTCTGGACATTGGCATGAGAAAGGTTACCTACCATCCCACATGTATGGACCTTACGGAGACTACGGACGATCATGTCAACGTTGGTTGACGTAAGTAGCCATTTTTGAAATCAATAAAAAAAGTTGGAACAACCATTAAAGTGTCTGGATTTTCAGCACGTACCAAACCCACTTCCCAGACAAATACGAGCTCAAGGGTTATCCTCTCAATGATCTTCATGTCCAACCCTCTCTCCACTGTTTCCGTGTCAAACCGTACTTCGGACTCTAACATTACACTTTATCCAATTAAAATTTGATCAAAACTCCAATTAATTTTACTCCTTCAAAATTTTGATAATAAATAAAAATTCTTTTTTTGAAAAAAACTCGATATGTCAAATAATTATAAAATCCAAAGAATTACTCAATCTTTCGACAAGGAATAATACAAGGAAAGAAAATAATTCATGTACAAGTAGGACAGTTCGGAAATTCTGGAGACATTTGAGAAACTGAAATTATTTAACTTCCCGTCACAAAATCCCCTTCTTCCGCCTCCCCGACAAAAGTGTGAGAAATAAAATATAAAATTCGACTGTTGCTGTCACCCTCTCCCCCCACTCCGAAATGATTGATAAAGAGTCGAAACTTTTTACTCAATTTGTGCAAAGTCCGCCCCCACATGACACACTCAGGGTACAAGGGAAGGGAAGGAGGGGGAGTGAAAGTGATGCCCGATAAAGTTGGAGAAAGCCTTTGCATTGGACGACATTGAGAAATGAGCTGGTGAAATGACATGACTTAAGTCTCGTTTTTTATGTAATCGAGAAATGAACACACACACACACACCCAGTCAGGACTAAACTCCATTCTACTGATTCCTCCTCACAAGACTTTACTCTGGGAATATTAAGTCAAAATCAAGTGGGGAAGTGCAGAGAGAGAAAGTGAGAAGAGTAGAATTTATCACAATGTATTCAACCCTCTAAAGCTATACCGAAGAGAAAGAGGGGAGGAGATCCTCCCCTACAAAAAGGGATCTTTCCTTAATGTACGTTTCTTCTGCAAGTTTAAATGTGTCTAGAGACCTATGCAGGTATTTGGGTGGCCCCGTCTCACTCCGTCTCATAAAAAATAATCGGCACTCGGGATGGAGTCTCGACTTTTCTCTCCTCGCAAAAAATGATAAGAATTGGCATCGCTTGACCCGGCCAGGGAAAAAAAGGGAAAGGGGGAAGAAGACTGAGCCAATTTGGCAATGATTTCCTTTTTCCCTTTCCTTTGCAACTTTACACTTGGGTCTCATTTCTCATCCCTCTCTTCCTCCCTCACACTTCTGCATTCTTTATCCTGGGATTCTTTTGCTTATATACGAATGCAGCGCATAATTACGACGGATTCCTTTCCCTCTCTTCCCTTCTTGAAAAAAATGGAGAGATATAAAGAAGAATATTTAAAATTTATTATTATGTCTCTCTTTCTCTCTGTAGAATATTTCAAGAATTTTTCTTTCTCTTCTCGCCAACTCCTTGTCATCCCTTCACGTGGCTCTTGTCTTTAATTCTTTCGCATTTTATTGTCTACTACCTTGTACTCGGAATCCTCAAGCCTCTCCATCATCCCCTGCAATTAACCATTAAAGAAAAAGATTCTCTCTCTCTTTGAACAAAGGAAATGGGGTTAAGATTAACTTTTGAGATTAATTTTTAAGTTCCTTCAAAGGGAGTCATTTATGACGATTAAGTGTCCTCATAAATTCAACTCACGTTTATTTCTGCCCTCTCTCTTACTCTGTGTTTGTGTGTGACTCTCTCTCTCTCTCTGTCTCTGCTCAAATTTTGAATTGCTTAGCTCATCCCGCATTGAATTGGTGTGTGTGTGGGTGGGTGCGTGTGTGTGTTATTTTCCATTCCTTTGTTTGTGGCATGCTGTCCATGCAAATTTTGATGCGGGAGGAAGACTCGGATGGAATGTAGCCGTGCAAAAGTATGGAGAAAGAAGAGAAAATTTTGTGGTTAGTGGGGGGAAAGAAAAACAAAAGCAGTGCAAAGTTTTCCAAGTTTATGAACAAATGAGGAGACTCCGTGGAGGAGACGACTAGACGGAAGAATAAATTTTGAATTGAAATGAAAAGGGAAAGTGGAGTAGAGTGGGTGGGTGGGGGTACAGGAGAGGGCGAGAGACACGTTTCATTGTAAAAACGAGGAGTGCATACATATACGTGAATAGTATATTGTTGTATATGATAGGGTGTGTGTGTGTAATACATTGCAATTTTAGACCCAATCTCATGATTTAAGATGAACACACAAAATAAGGGGACAAAGGAGAAGGAGGGTGAAGAGGTTCTTTGGGTGTGGAATTTGAATTTTCTCAACTCACTCCCTCACTCACTCTCTCTTCCCTTGCCATACAAAACAAAAACTTTTGTTTTAGCTCAAAAAGCTACGAGTAAATAGAAGGAGATTGAAAGGAAGCTACATTTTCTCCATTTTAGCATCCCTCCCTCGTAAAATGTGGAAATTCCTACAAAGAACCATCATGATCAACGATAAACCATTCTTTCTCCTTCTCTCTCAACTTTAAATTATGTAATACTTCTTTTCCTTGCGTGTGTGTACACAATTGTGTATTGAAATATAAATTCAAATACGTCAATTTTAAAAAATTGAACGATAAAAATCTGGAAGACTGTCACGTCGTAAATTCTCTCTCTTCTTCATATGCATGTGATGAAACATGTGTAAGGTATGTGAAGATTTGGGGTTGTGACTGGAGAATTTTTATTAGGATGTTTGGTTGTTCCACGAAGAAAAAACTGCACCATGCAGCCTAATATTGACACAGTCTTGTCCCAATTGAGTCAAAATTTTTGTTTTGGAAATATAAAGCTTATGCAGTTGTTAAATTGAATCCCCTCCTTCTTTTTCCAGTAGTTGAGTCGTCACAACAAAGGGAAGGGGACAGGATTTATGCACTTCTCCCTCCCCTCCTCTTCTAACGAACAGCCGGGATGAATAAACAAGGAAAGAGTGACTTTAACAGCTGCAGTGTCTTCCACGTACAAATTTTAGGGTGATATGTAGAGAGAGAGAGGAATTTTAATTTCCCTCTGAGATATTCTTTATGTGCAATTATTCAAAAAAATTGTCAACAAGGATTAATTAATTCCTGCCCCTTGTAGTGACATTGGTTAGATAAACTTTTAATTTTAAGTACACTCTCGACTTCGTTTTACACACTTTAAGATTTGACTATTCATTTGTTTCTTTCGTCATTAATGTTTAGCTGTTATCGATTCAATCGGATCATCCCTGAAGATTGAGGATTTGTATTCCCGCTTCTCGCCAAGAGAGAATATTCAGGAATCTATTTTTTTCAAAATTTCATCAACTAAAATGAGTACGATACACATCCCATATATATGGTGTGCTCAGGCTATCTCCTACATAAAATATAATACCGCCCGATATGACCCGTTTTTCATTTCTATAGTTTACGGAGAAAGTTTGAAGACATGGTCGTTGACATGGTTCGTAAGCCCTGAGAGAGAGAGAGAAGGAGAGACAAAGCTAAGGGGAAATCAATTACCCCAGATGAGTTGTGTCTCCAATTTTTTTCGTCTCTAGCCCACTCACGAAAAAAACTTTGCTTCGCCTAATATACTCCAATACACCCTATACAACCTTTTCTCTGGCCGGTATAAATGATGTACCGTAGAAGATGAGTTAAAACCCTCACAACCCTATCCAGTGTGCCTCAATGCTAATTACAATGGTAGTTTATGTTTCTCATGGGTAATTTGATCCGTACAAAGTGAGCTATTAGGTGGACAAGAATGTAATTGACATTTCCTCAACGTTGGAAATTGAAGGATACTAATTTTACGGTATTATAATACATCCTCGATTTGGCCTCTTCGTGAACACTCTGGGGACACATGGAAAGTCTCTATCTTTTTGGCTCTCATTGTCTGTTATGTATATAAATGGGGAGGAGAGTGTACGGTTGGGTGACTTGTTGTTGCAACAATTCCAGCTGTGACTGTGGCAAGTTGCTTCCAATAGTTTTACATTTTACTGTACTACATACCTTATTGAGCCGAGCTTTCCCTCTACTTTCTCTCTTGAAGGGAGTCTTGAAGGAGAAAGTGAGGAGAAGGAAATTGCTGGAGGTTTCAGGTGCGTCTGTTGCTTTGTTTATGTTGGTGCCATCAGTTGGAACAACAACAACAGGAGCATTCGTGTATAAGGATACGAAGGGAAGGAAGAAGAGCAGCCGGTCATGCCTCCGTCCCTCTTTTATTCATTACAACTTTTTAATGAAATGCTCAACTCTGGGGGGAGTTTGAGAGGATATTATGAAAAAACTGAGGTCTGCACCAGAGCAAAAGAGAGAGAGAGAGAGAGAGGAGGAAGGAGGAAGGGAAAAAACTGAGAGAGAGTGAGTCTTTAGAGTGAATTAATTCCTCATGGAAAAATCTCAGAGGAAGAGGAGAAGAGGAACAAGGAGCAAAGCATATTGCTAGATAAAAATCCGTCTGGTTCTTCTCCTCTACATAATATTTATATTTAGTTTATAGGGATGTAGACACTTTTACGGGTCTTAATGAAGAGCTTAGAGGAAAGCTGTGAGAGAAAGAGACGGAGAGAGAAAAGTGGGATGACAGGAAGAAAAAGAGAGAAGCAATAATTCTCTGCAAAATTTCTATACCTCCTCGCGTCCATGGCTTTCTAGACATTGGAGGGAGGAGAGGGAATGACAGGAACTTTATTCTATAAATAGGGAAAAAACGGAGGAAGAACCTGGCATCCTCCTATACATATACATGTATGGAAGAGGGAAATAGTTTGTACTCTGGGGTCTCGGGGAGGGAAAAAATCGTAGAAGAACTCCTCTGGAGACACACAACCAAAGCAGCAGAAGAGGTAAATGGAGGGAGCTCCACACACAAACACAGACACACACACACAGCGAGACAAGAGTCTCAAATTATGATTCATTAGCAAACGTTTCCCACTGTCATCTTTTTACACCTTAATGAGATTCTCCCGAAAGTTTTAAATGGATTTCCATCCCACTTTTTCCACTTCATCTCTCTCCCTCTCTCTTCTACTTTGCCCTTTCTCCAGAGCCATCGGATTTATTCCCAATTTCAAAAAATCTCTATTGAAATTCACAATTTTTTTCCTCTCTTTCTCTCAATGGTCGTCCACAATTGTGTCTTTGCATGGAGTCTCTTAATGCAGTTTCAACATACAGTGGAGATATCCAACTTTAACTACAGAATTCTCTCTCTCCATTTCCCTGCTCAATGCTCCGCCATAAATAATTTAGGAGAGAGAGACTGTCAAATCCCCTCAGCATCTTATAACGGGAGACTCCACAACCGCTCCTTCTTGACTCCGTAATGGGGAGCTCCAATCTGAACTCGTCCTATAATTTATCATATGATATTCCAATCCAATAAATACTCAACTGCAGCATCTGCATGCTATGCTCCCTTACACAATATCATAGTATGTAATAGAGAGAGAGGGAGAGGGAGGGAAAGCCTGGGGGAGACTTAAATAAATTATTGGACGGCAACAAGGCATTTGTAATGGACCAGGGCACATGATTATGCGGCCTAGCATCTACATATTTAAGACCATCTTCTTCTCGTCTACATACACAGTCTTGGCTCTTTATGGTGAGGGTTGTGCTAGTGTGCCTGTGTTTGGATGGGAAGACGACAGGAAGTAAAGCCACATGTGCTCTCCCTTTTTTACTCAAAGATATGTCCCTGGTTTTTTATGTGTGTGTACGAGACTGGTTGTGTGTTTGGAAGATCCAGCATTATGAATTTATAGCACCCATTCCCTCCGGGAATTTTCCATGTTGTTTCCCATCGAGTATTTCACATAAATAGAGCGGATATCATAGTCAGCCACCAAAGCAGCCACAGGCAAAGCCACAGCCAGAGAGAGAGAAAGAGAGAGTCAGGTGATTTAAAATAGAACTCCTCTTATGAGCATTTTATGCTCCCCATAATGCACAAACACACACGCATTAACATGAGACATGAAGGCATGGCTAGAAAGAGGGAGGGAGAAGGGATTAAATGAAATAATTGCCACGTGCTATGCGTCTTTCTTTTTATATTAAGCTCACTTTTCATGAGACTATCTTGCATGGGGAGTTGAGAAAAAAACATTTTTTCCCCTTTTCTATGGTGGTAGTCTTCCTCATAAAATTTTATTTTTATGGAGACAGAAACTGGATTTTTTTAGTTGAGAGATTAAGGTGATGGAGATGATTACAGTAACTGTGAATCACAATTACTAGGCCTCCTCAAAAAAATTGTGAGGGGAAGTATATTTTTAAACATGAAAAGTGGATCATTCCATGTCAGTGTCTAACTTTACGTTTAGCTTCTACATTTGCAAATCAAGAAATATTGGGATAGCGAGGAGAAAGTTTGGAGGTGAAAGTAGGTCAACCATTTTTGTTTTTTCTTTGAAAGATAGCTCATGTACAGACCACAACTATGACTGCGTGTCTGGGTTACTGACTTGGCTGGCCGAAAGATGTATATTTGTGACAGATGGATGATGGAGCGGAGAAAGCACCAGATGCAGTTGATTCTCGTACTGAAGTGGAATACAAAATCAAAGCTTTCTCATTTTTTCTTTTGAAATGAGGGTCAGAGGGAAATGATGACACGGTGTCCTTGAGTGTGGAGAATGTGGAGGGGAAAAGAAGAAATATGTATGCTCAAGTGCAGGGACAAGTGGCGAGGTCGATTTAAAGTCCCCTACTCTGTCATATAGTACATGTCTTTCTCTTTGCTTTCTCCTTACATATGGGGGAGGGTGTTGCCTAGATAAATACACTTGAGCTCAAGATCCAGACCTTTGTCCCTTGTCTGTGTGTGTGTGTGTGTGTGTAGTGTACAAGGCTTGGCTTGTCTTGCCGAACTTGCATTGCATTTTCGGGGCAATGGAAGTGTAGCCGGGCATAAATTCTCTAATCTCCTCCTGTCTCCCTTCTCTGAGTACTTTTTGCTGGAGTGCTAGGGCCAGAGCAGCGAAGAGGGGCTATGAGAATAATAACTTTATTTGGAGTGTGAGGAGAAATTTTCCCCTTCGCTCTCTCTCTCTCACTTTCTCTCTCTTCTCTTCTCTTTTGCGACACTCCATAATTTGAATTTAGATGGATTCAAATTCCCATTACAAAATTAAATTTTGTAAAATAAATCAAAATATTATTTAAATTTTGTTCCTTCTTTTCTATCTCTCTTTCTCCTTGTTAAATAGAAGTCGGAGGAGGAAATTCAAGGTTCACTGGTCCTGCCAAGTGCCCTGTCTTGAATTGGCTCAAAAGGTAGTCTTGTGTGTGTGTGTCGTGGTCTTAACAAAGCCAAAGGAGATTGGCCAGTGAACAAGAATGGTACTGAAGAGAAAGTTGATTGTGTGGTTTTTTTGCCTGGGCAAAATGGAAATTTTTGCAGAGAGAGAGAGAGAAAGCTTAGCTTTCTCCTGTAGAGAAAAGGTGGACAGACGAGGTGGCTCATTGGGATGCAGGATGTGGTTCATGTTGCACGCGGTTATGCGGAGGTGATGGTCAGTGGAGAGAGAGAGTTGAGAACTAGTTGCCCTCATACACAAAACAGCCAACCACGCACAGCACACAGACACACAGGGAGACAGACAAAAGGTCACAAGTGGCCCAAACTTTTTCATGTGGCGGAGAGAGAGAGAGAGAAGGGATGAAAATTGGCTCAGCATGTTGTCTCTGTGTAGACAGAATGCTGAGGGCTGAGTGCTACTTGCGTGTCTCTCCGCTGGGACTCTGTTCTTGACATCAACACTTGGAACTTTTCAATAAACTCTCTGCTTCTTTGCTTTCTCCCTGTCTTTCTGGCTTGTGATGGTGATGGTGGCTCAGATAGGCCACTACTTCTGACCTTTCAAGTAGCTCATTCAGAATTCACCACAACACGCGTCCACAAGGACGAGGGAATTGGAAATTACCTCCTATCTGGACGCCATGTCATGTCATCTCTGGTCGAGAGAGACTAGAAATGCGGCTCTTCTACTCATCCTCTTTGTGTGTGTGCATGAAGATACATTGTGATATTAAATGTGGAGAGTACACAACCTAAAATCCAATCAATTTTCTCTTGACTAACTATACTATCAACTTGACCCCGCCCCTCCCTCCTCCTTCTAATCTTACATTTAGTGGAGAGACAAAGATCTTGACAAGAGTTTAGTGATGGAGGAAAAAATCGAGTCTAAAAAATTAGTCAAGTTTAATTACAGCAAAACTTTTTCTCTCTCTCTTTCCTTTCTCTTCCTCTCAATTCTTATCTTGTCGTCCTTTCTTTTAATTTTTCAATTTGACTTTAATTAATTTCATCTTATCCTCCATTCTCACCATTCCATCCAGTTTTCCATTGTCTACAAACTAGCATGTATAATGGGAACAGAGAAGAGAAAAGTCAGGATTTGAATGGCAAACTCTGGTTTTTTTGCACAAATGTTCTCAAACTCAATTTTCTGACTTTATTCTGGTGGTAGAAAATTCTCCCAAAAATTTGCATTTGGTTTTAATTTAATTTTTTGTAATATAAAATATTATGTGAGAAAACGGAAGAATACTGAAAACTTTTCAAACATTTTGGTCGCATTTTTCCCATACTTTTTCATTTATTTATTCTCCATCTCCATCCGCCTCTCTTTTTCTCTCCCTCCATAACCGAGAAATACCCTAGAAAAGAAATACGAAGAGGATGATGATGATGACCCGGGACCCTTTTTTGACAAACTTTGCTACTATTATGGCTTCCATATTTATGACCACCACCATCAAAAACCATCCCACACACACTAAAGAGATATGAAGAGAACCAACAGAAATTTTCATCCTTGAATGATGAAAACCTTCTTGCCAACGAGCGTCCCTCTCCGAGTGAGAGAGAGAAATGTGAGTGCCAGGAAACTTTTGAATGGGAATCAGAGAAGTGGAGAGCAAAGCGGCGGATATGGAAGGAAAAAAAATATGAGGAAAAAAAGAAGAGAGACAGAAAGGACCTTTCTCTTCCCTCATAATCCATGCATACTCTTTCTCTGCATTTTGTGTGTATCATCATCCGCTCTCATGTCAATGCCCATGCATTACAATGTTCTTCCCCGTGAAGTCGTAACCATAAGTTTATAGGCCATCCATTCCCTTCTTTATATTCTCTGGGAGAAGGAAAAAAACTCCATCCTTCGTCTTTCCCCGTCAAAAAAAACTAGGCAGGCCATTCCTAGAAAGTGGCGTCTTTCCCTTTCTCTTCCTCAAGGTACCAAAAGGATGAGGAAAGGGAAACAGAAGAGGGACAGGGAAAACGTGGAAAAAACACATAGAGATGATGCAGTGGGGCAATTGCCTCATACATTGTACGATTAGGATATTAAGTGTGGGCAGAACTACGGCACAGTCTAGGGAAAAACATGGCCTGTATAAATATCAAATAGATTCGATATTCCTTCCATTTTTCCATTTCAATGCAGTACCATTCGACCCACACGACATTCAGAAGGTCTATCAATGGGCCATGGCTATTATTAGTGATGTATGTGAAAGTTGGATGGAAGTCAGGAGAAAATTCATAAGAAGACGTAGAGAGAATGCGAGGTTAAATCAACTCTTTCTTTTTGCATCTGCATCTTACAAAAGTCAGAATTAAATCTCATTCTCCTGTATTCCCAAATAAATCCCCCGCCCCTCAACTCAACTAGCATGGACTGTGACTCTCATTTCATTGAAGAAAGAATGATAGTGATAGGATTGTGTGTAAGTTAAATGCACAATATTTTATCAAAATGGGATGGGAAAAGTTATTTAGGAAAATACGGAAATAAATTCGGATTCACAGAATCCTTATGTACATGTCAATGGATGTCAAGCCCTCCACAAAACTGAAGCTTGTTGTCTCAAGCTTGGTTCTTTTTCCCTTCAAAAAGTGGATGAAGTGTACTCATAGCACAAGAATGAATATTGTGTACACAAGGAATTTTGGATAGCTGCCGTCGGTTCCTAATCAAAGACAGAAATACATTATACGTGGAAGAAGAGCCATCCTTCGGAAGAAAGGGAGGGAGAAAGCATGTTTGTAGAATATGAGATAAATCAAACAACAGAAAATACAACTGCTCTATCTATACGTATTGTGTGTGGAGTACAAAGTGGAGGAAGAGCTTATGTGAGAGTAGACACTCTGCTACTCTCTCCCTCTCTCCAGTGTGTGCCTGTTTGTGTGTGTGTGGAAAATGTAGAATGTTAGGTACAACTGCTCCTGACAGATTCATAAAGAATATGAGAGCTTTGTGTCTACTCTTCGGCTTCCCTTTGTGGGCTAAAAACCTGCCAACATTTAGATTTTTCTTTTTTGAGGTTAATGACCATGCCTCACTCTTGTCTTCTCAGCTGTCTCTATCCATTCATATGCTCCCAACTCTCACTTTCTCTCTCCCTCTCTCTCTGTACTATCCCCTTCACTTTGCCCTGAAACTTTCTATTGCTTTCCCCATTTTCTGTCTACTTTTATGTTTCCAACCTCCCTTCCGACTCTGTTAACTTCATACTAGAAATGCATAAGAGAGATGGAGAGTAAACATTCTTCTCCATATTTATTGTTCTTTACCCCCCTTGAAGTTCCTTTTTCCCTTCTTCAAAAAAAATATAAAAATAATAATATCCCATGATCCAAATGTCTCAAAAAATTCTCTTTCCCTTCTCTATCCATTTTCTATATCCCAGGAAACTGGGGATACAAAAGAATGAGTCGAAATCGATTTGAGAAAGAGAAGAGGAAAACAGGTGCAAACAAATTCCCACGCCTCCAAGAAATGAGTCCATTTTTTTCTCTCTTCTTCATTTCTTTGTCTTTCACTCCCTCTTTCTCTTTTCCCTGTTTGGGTTGAACTGGGCAACTTTCAAAAATCCCATTGACGGGTGGACATTATGAGGATGGATTTTACTCCTCATATTTCAATTTGTGTGATTGGGAAAAATTTGTTGTTTATTTGTTGAAGGGACGGGAGGATTTTTTGAATGTGAAATATATTCTTTTTCACGGCTTTTGATGATGACTGTCAGTGCGAAACGTTGTCTTGAGGAAAGACGGTTGTCAGAGCAAAGAGGAAAGGGAAAGGTGTATGAAAAATTGGTGAGAAATCCTTCCGTCTCTCATATAAACATATATTTATACTAATAACGTACAGATTTGTGCTAATAACTCCGCCCATGTATATGTGAAATGAATTTTACACGGAAATCCCTCCACGGGATACACCTGCGAAGCTCATGACTCTCTCTCTCTCGCTCTTCTCTTCTTCTGACGTTGTAAACAAGGCAGGGACCGGACGAGATGATGATGAGAAATTATGAAGGAGAGCTGAGAGAGAGAGAGTGGAAGAGGTGAAAGGATTTTCTATTCCAGACTTTCTCTCCCCCACTACCACTGCATGTACATCTCTGGAGAGAGACGGAGGTAAGAAGAAAGTGTGTACGAACGGAGACGACTGACGTAGAAAGAAAGGAAGAGAATAGATTTTTGTGTGTGCGGAGCATCATCATCCTTTTTTGCCCTTCCCATCAAAAAATATAAAGATATATGTGTTTCCGTGTGTGTGTGTGACGACTGAGCTCTCTCTCTCTCCTTCTCTCTCCAAGATTAATGTGACATGCAACACTTTTCTTTTTCTCTGGAGCGTGATCAATAGACCAAGGGATATCTAGACAGAGATGTAAGGATAATACATGTATGGTTTTTGGAGTGAGGAGTAAAGTCAGGGAATGTCTAAGTGAATTCATCATGTGCAAGATCAAGCTTATGATCTTCTCTCATGCTAATAGTCCATAATCCTCCCTTTCACTCCTCTACCTTTGTTTTGCATATATGAAGAAGGAAGAGAGAAAGCTGGATGAATAATATTATTTTGGATACTGTCGGGAGTGAATGAAGTGCCAGAATGGAGCTGGTGGGATTTCAAATGAATTTTGGTAGTCATTAAATTCCTAAAAAAAAAGATTTTAGAGAGTGTGGACAAAAGGAAAATGAGAATAAAAGGATTCTGTAGAGTGCAGAGTAGTCATTTAGACAATAAAAAGGTTAAAATGACTGACCCTTGAAATTTAATGTCTTTGTGGACATTGGATTAACAGGATTATTTTAAAATTATTTTAATTTCGTTCATTTAACTTGAGTGATATTTTAATTGGCATCGATAATTCAATGCAAGGATAAAATTCATAGCGACATTTTTAAAGATGAATTTATTTCTTCATTGTATTTCGTGGATTTTTCAAATCCAAAAAAGGAGAAAACAAAAGAAGAAACTACGTTGAGTGAAAGTCTGGGGAAAGTTTTAAATTTGGCTCTTTCCCCTCCTTCCCTCTCTCTCAAGCACACACACAGAGTTGTTTCCAGAAGAAAATGATGAAGAGTTTGCACATTACTCCTTTTGAAAAACGTACAATTATAGCTGTACACTCTCCACTTGCCACATTTCATTGTAAACAACATACATGAACAAACGAAGTGAGAGCAAGAGAAAGTAGAAACCTTTAGCCGGGAGCTAGTCACGTATTTCCTCTCCCTCTTTTGTTTGTCTCACTCATCCCTTAACCCGTTGTGTGTGTGTGCTTCCATTCTAATTTACATGACTCAGTCTGTTCTAGAGACACATTCGACAGTCAAAACCCAGCTTCTCTTTCCATAGAACTTGGAAAGAATAATCTAGATTTGACTTTCTCCTCCTACAAAATATTGCATAATAATAGAAGGCTACTCCTCTCTCCGTTGAGTTTGCTGAATAAATTGTGCAATTTTCAACAAAAATTTTTTTTTGAATTCTCCATTCCCATAATTTTGAATTCTTCGATTTCCCCTTGTCCCAGTCCCAATACTCTTAGCCTATTCCGCTGGGGAGAAGCTCAGCTTTGAAATTCGCAAAGAAGAGAAAAAGGAGAAGGGAAAATGCGCGAGGTATTCACCTTGCTTACAAAAAAAATCACTTTTTCGAATTGAAATTCCAATGGAAAACAAAGTTTGGTGAAGTACTTGGGAGAGTAAGGAAAAAAGTTTGCTAAAAGATTACAACTCGAGGACTTTCACAAGAGGGGCGCATAGACCGTTGAGAGAAAAGAAGGAAAATGTAATGACAAGTCTGAGCCTTAGAAATTTCTTCTTCGATGTCTCAAGCCTAGACACCAACAAGAAATTCGGGAGAAAGGAAAGATGCAGCTGTGGCCCGACTGTGTGTGTGTGTCTAGGCTTCTTCCTAAACAAATTTAAGATACACTAAGGAGGCTAGGAGTCAAGCATCAATTACGGCTAAACACACACATACATATCCCATACACAGACTGTAGACACACACACAACTTGGATGGGAGAAAGTTTGCACATGATTATGTCAATATGGAGGCGGAGAGCCGGAGTTGAGTTTAAAGACTCTCGTGCTGTACAACATGTGAATATTATAATTGCAGAATATTGTGACTACATAAAAGAAAGGCTCAAATTAAGTTCATCCTCCTGACACAAGCACAGTGCAATATTCTACTACGTAGAATAAATTCAGTTGGAACAAACGGATAGTTTTGTGTGCGGTGAGTTTTTGAAAATGGAGCTCATTTTTCAGAGTGAATAATATCCTTTCACACATCTAAATGGAATATTAGTCCTAATCTCAATTTAACCTGAAAGCCCACGACAATTTCGAGACCTCCTCACTCGTCTGTGAGGAGGATATTAGAGTGTGTGATGTGAATTGAGAAAGTGAAAGTCTCTCTCTCCAATTTTCAGCTCAACTTTCGACTTCACTAAAAAAAGATAGTAAAGGGGAGAAAAGATAAAGGAGAAAGTTAGTAATGATGAGGATAAAGTATATTTTCATGAAGTCAGTTCATCCTCGGAGAGGCGAAAGGAGAAAAAAAGATTTCTCCAATCTTCCACCGCACACACAGTACTCCGCTAAAAAATTGTGAGAGATAAAAAACTACCTGCTGTCCCCCGGGTTTGTGGTAAGCGGAAACAGCAAAAAATCTCGGATTCAGATTTTCCAAGGATCTTAGGAGAATTGCAAGGAAAAGAGGGGAAAGAATATATAAATGACTATGCTTGTTAGATCCAAGTTCCTCTGAGAGAAACAAATGTGAGTGAGTGGTTGTTTGGAAATGATTGTGATTTTGATATTCTTCCTCCTTTTTCTTTTTTTGTTACACCATCGCATCAGAACCAGGAAAAAATAGTGCAAATTTCCTTCTCACGCACAATCATCATCTCCACGCACAAACACACACACAACCACAACGGCAGCCACGCACTTCCCTACAATCCTCTAATATAAAATGGGAGTTGGCATCGTGTGTGTCTGACTCTTTTTTTTACCTCCCTGAAAAATCTCTGAGAATAGCAAAAAGGGAGGTGCGCTATTTTTTCCCTCTCTCTCTCTTTTCTATATTTTGCGTTTGAAAAGAGGGCTCATTTATAATGATTTCCTGTGTTGTAAAATCATGTTTTTTTCATGGACATACACACACCAGATAGAGAAAAGGGGCCATGTTTTTGTGTTCTCTCTCTCTTTGGGCCAGGTCTTGTTGTCCCTCCTCATCCATCACGATCATGAATCATGATATCATGATGATGGAACCCCTATTATACCATGTAGGTACAGAAGAAGAGGGAAAAGATCAAGATCATGAAGACGCTGGGTTCTCCACACAAACATTGTATCATTCCGATGCACTACCATCAAACTTAGAGTAAACCCAAGACCATTAGAAAGTCACTTCACTTTCTTGACATCCTTTCTCTCTCAGCTGTACTTTGAATTAACCTCCTACCGTATTTACTATGCACCAAAATTTTGTAACTACTCCTTTAATAGTTTTTGTAAATCAAAATTTTGACGGTTTAATTTAACGTGTTTTACAGTGAAATTTTTATCCCCGAAAAAATGAGACCCATTGAATCACATTGCTCATCCCAGTCTACAGGAAAAATACTCCAATAAATTTGTGAAGACAGTAACTTTGAAGAAAACTCTCTCTTTCTCTCTGTAAAATTCGGGGGGAAATTCTAACTCTTTTTTGTATTGCTCTGTGAGACAGGGAGAGATGAGGTCAAAGTTTTTTTCGTTTTACGTTTTATGGACGGAAATAAATTGCATGGGATGAGGACGGGGAGAGTGGGCAGTTTTTATCTTCTGCCACATCTTCTCCCCAGTCTCCTCCATCCCCTCCCTCCCCGTCACAATTACAATGTACAGGGATAATGGATGGTGGGGTGGACTGTCTTGGAGTTGAGAGAGAGGAGAGAGAAGAATCAACGTCATAACGGTCTCCCATCATAATGATGGTCATAATAATAATAGAAGCATATGATGAGCGATATCAAATCTACTTTCCTCTTTTGTGTATAGCTAGAGTTACTTTACATCTGTATACACAGTAGTATCTGTACACACACACACAGACACATCATACAAGGAGGAGAAAGAAGAGTCTCGTTGGACCTTTAAAAAAACACGGCTTCATGCTCCGCCGCTGACAGACGGAAATAAAAGTGTCAACGTTAGAGACTCAACTCTTCTCTTCACAAAATCCAGAGTCCAAACTTGGCAGCCGCCAGGACTATCCATATACAGCAGCAGCAGGAGTAGAGACAAAAGACAAAAAATATCTTCTCCTCTTCAGTCTAAAATCCTAGTACATGGTGCGTATGACAAAAGTGAAATTCCAAATTTCCTTCCTTCCAAAAAATACATTCTACAAGCACAAGCCTCCATGAAAGTGAGAAGAGGCTAGAGAAAAAATGTACGAGGTATACAAATTAGGGAGAAAGGAAAAATTAGCTGTGAGTGTCATCCCCATACACACACACACGAAGAAATGTAATAAGCTGAAAACAAATCAAAAGTGGATTGCTTTACTCCTCACATACATACACTCACGTGGCATTAACGGAGGGAGAGAGAAAAAAATGGAAGACACGGGATTTTCCTTCTGACAGAGAGAGAGAGAGAAGGGAAAACTGCTAAATAAACGAGTAGAGAAGAGACTGGGTTGATTGTACTGTGTACAGAAATATGGTGGGAAGAAGTGGGTGCCGTAGATGGAATTTTTGGTTGGTTTTTTACAAAATATTTTGATAATTATTCTGACAACATTCATTTTGATACACTTTTTTGTGCTGGACTTTGTGAGCAATACAATTATTTCATAGAGATTTGTATTTATTGGGAAAAATTTCCATTAAAATTTGGTCTTGGAAGTGTCCGGATACTATAGGAATGAATACGGTACACACACACGCAGAGAGATTCAAGTGGGAAGGGGAAGGATGTATGTATGTATGTTGTAGGTTCTCTTTCTCTGGTTTTGTGTGTACAACTTGGATTTAATGTGATGTGGCTGAGTAGTAGTAAATTAATGTAGGTACTTTCCTCTACCTCCAGTTATTTACCATCTCCTTCTCTCTAATGCTCACCCAACGCTCTATTTCCTTGCTTTCCCTCTCTCTTTCCTTCTCCACACACACAAACTCACAAACACACACACGCTATCCATGCCCATGTTGAAGAGGGGAAGAAATGGTGGCTAGTGCAGACAAAAGGCCTGCATTTATCTTGCACGTCCACATCCTTTATCTTTAGTCCAACTTTGACTTGCATGAGCACTCTCCCTCCACCACACACACACATACACACACACATTGCTAACCTGATCCCTGTATCTTTTTATATGTGGGATGGAAAGTGATACGTTATTATGTAAATAATCTCTCAGTTTCAACGTACCCGGCCCTTGACAAATACAAACAGAGGGAGAAAGGAGGGTAGAAGACTTGTAGAATTAAGTAAACCCAATTCTTGGGGAAGAAAGAAAGAGAGAAGTGAGAGGGAGAAAGGAAAGAGGAGATCAGGAAAAAAAATTAGGAGGTCAGGAAAAAACACTCGACAAACACATACACAATGTTTGCGGATTTATTTGCTTTCTCTCCATTTCTCTCTCTAAACAGAAAGATAGAGTTACGGAGTTAACCATGAATTCAGCATTTATGTGTACACAAGAATAAGATTTGTGGTGACCCTAGTGACAGTCACTCTTGTCCTGCTAATTGAGCTGGGACTTACTGACAGCGTCGTTAGTTTAACTGTGACTACAAAGACGGTTCTTCTTTGGAACATCATAATATCCACTGCCCCGTCTTTTGTGCATGCTACACTTTCACTTATTCGTAGAGAGTTGGATCCAGTTCATGAATTCTTCAAGACATTCACCGAATGTTGTGAGAAAATGTACTAATTTTTTATGACTCCCCAGCCCCCTCGTCTCCTCCAAACGCTAATTAAGATTTAGATTTATTAAAGACTTTCCTTCTCAATATAGAGGTATTTCTACTTTCTACATGCAAGGATATTATAGTGTGTGTGGAGGCAGGGGTGCTGCAGTCATTTCGTCAAATTGACATGGAGCCACGGGGCTCTAATCCGCCACATTTTAATATTTAATGTCCAATTACTTAATCAAAGAAGCCATACGTATCAGTCTCCATGTACTTCACACACACACACAACGAATGGCCATGGCAGATGGAGGGGTGTATTAAAGAACAATATAATGTGTTGTCAAATTGACTCTACAATTAGTAATTAGACCGAGAAGTGTTTGTTAGATAGATCAAAGTCGTTTCGTTGGCGAGTGTGTATTTTCTCTTCCCTTCTTTCTCTCTGTGTGCTGAAATTTTGAATTTAAGTCAAGAGGGAGAAATAAATATCCTTGTACAGTTTCACTGTATAAAATAATCAATTAGTCTTGCATTGCGCTACACTATCAAAAGATTCTTCCTTTCTCCCTCTCTGCTATCCTCCATCCCATAAACAGGGCATTAGAGAAGGTTTCCCTTTTATATTGTATAAACTGGGGATTCGGGGATGCGACTCAGCTGGTGTAATTCTCAACCTCCTCCTCCATTAAATTATTATGGCTGGCCTTCACCATGTTATTGTCTCCATTAGCCTAAAGAGAGAAGGCCACGAGCCCCTTTTTTACACACACACACACACTCTCTCTTTCTTCACTATCCCAATAAATAGAGTCTTGAGTCCCAGACTAACTTTTGGGTTCCTTTGATCTAATCCATGTCATTCTACACACACACACAATCCTCATGGATAATATATAGGGGATAAATGGAGAAAAGAGAGAGTTTTATCATTAAAATATTTATTGAGTCATTTGGGAGAGTAGAGAGAGAGAGAAGGAAATTGGGAATTTTGAAGGCTAATCCATCTCTCCGATATCCATCAAGATAACTTCTCTTTTCTCTCAAACGATTATTCCAGGGAGAAGGGAAGGAGAAGGCCAATTCAAGAAAATATAGGAGAATGAATGCTCCGTCCAGGAGCATTCCGTGACATTGTCGGGAGGAACAAGTCAGTCAGGAGGATTTTGTGGTGAGAGAGAAAGGAGGTGGAGGAGGGGAGAAGTTTATGTCAAACGATTGAAATAAAAGTCAATTTGGAGGAATCATGGAATGCATAGACAGAACTGAAGGCTTTCTCTAAACATTCGTACATCGCACACACACACGTATACATATGAAAGAATAGCATGCATCCAGCCATGACACGTTAGAGTAAAGACGCAAAAAATATGATTATGCTTCACTCTTTTTGTCTCTCTCTTTCCCACAGGGACTTTCACGCTGCTCAACTTTCTCTTATTTTTCCACACACAAATCCACCAAACAGGGAGAGCCATTTAAATAATTCTGCTGTCACGAATTTTGGAGATGGGATATTTGGGGGAGGGAGAAAGTGTGTGTGTGTATGTGTGGAAGATTTGCTGGAGGCCATAAAGTTGCTCTCTCATACTTGTTGGCAGTTCAAGTTGAAAGTTGTTGGTTTTGTTGGGTGAGTGAGGGATGGGGTGATGATGTAGATTTATAAGATGTCTATACATAGTCTAGTCGTCCCCAAAACGTACAGCGTTTTCTCTCTCTCTCACTCTTATTTACGAGGGAGAAAGCAAAACTTTCTCCCGTGTGGGACTGTGTGTGTGTGGATTGACGAGCGTCCAACAGTCTTTCCCATTATATTCTCGGAGCAGTGGAGTGCAGAGAGGAAGTGAGGTGGTAAAAAGAGCACCACACACACACACACACTGGATACCCAGTTAGAGAGAGAGGTGGGAACTCAACTGATAGAAACAGCCATTAAATTACTCGTATGAATTGGAAGTAAAGTGAGAGTCATTTGAGTCGTCAAACATCACCTTCTCCATTCTCCAGTTCTCCCTTCGATCCTCCATATGTCCAAACGTCCTCTCAACTTTCTAGTGGGTTTCTGTTGAGAGGAAGATTTTGAATCGAAAGGGGAATTATGGCAACGGAATGGAGCATTGACACCTGCTATATCCACACACACTCTCACTCTCACTATTCCTCGTTTCTTTTGGACAGATCCTTACATGTCATGTCCCTCCTCTGCCCTGCCATCCTGTCCAAAAGACATGAGGGAGAAAGTTATGGGAACGTCCAGAAGTGCAAGTCGTTGCCAAACAAAGTCAAGAGAGAAAGGAGCTTCTGGGTAGTTTACTAGTTCTTCTCTACTTAAATCACAGCTGCGTGTGTGTGTGTGTGAAAGTCCGAGGATGAGTGTTGGGGAAGAAAGGAGACTTTTTTTCCAAAGTGAAAGTCCAGTGAAAAAATAACAGGATTTATTTATTTAGATTTATTATTCTCCCATCAAAGCTTTTTTGAGAGGATAAATGTCTTATGATGACCTCAAGAGTCAATGACAATCCCATCATCATTCTATTTAACGAAATTCTTTTATGGGCAACACGCACACGGAGAAAGGGAGAAGGAGGGGGCGGAAATACAAGTGCTTGTACTTTTCTCCTCCTATAAATACACCAATTTAGCTCAATGTTTAGTTTAAGGGTGGATGGGTATGTGCGTGTGCTTTCACTACTGGTAGAACCAACGTTTGGAGGATGGCATCCTCATTCTCGGCACGTCGACCAGGGAGGCTTTACTAATTTTGTTGTTGAGTGTAAATGGCGAGAGACTCGGAGGGACGACCCATGAGCCCCGTATACCATACACACAATGCCATGGAGTGTACAGGAAGAAGAGGCATAAAATAGTTTTATTGTGGCCCACAAATTGACCCCCATAGCTTTCTCACAAAAGGAGAGTCAGGAGGGACGGGAAAAACTTTTTCTACACACTTTTCTTTCCTTATTTAAAGTAGAGGTGGCAAGGTGATATGACATATGACATGGAATTTTTTTATGGTCCTGAATTTTCAATATACTTTTTTGTCCAAATTGTTTTTTTCAAACGACCTTCTTTGAATTCAAAATTCGCAAAAAAGTATTTCAAAAGTTCCTACTCATCAAGAGAAGATTTTGAAGTGTTTTGCAATTACTTTCATGCGCCAAGCTGAAGAGAATCCGATGGTAGTAAAATAAACACAGCGGATTGACAAAAAAAAGTGTGCTTCTCAGCAATCAAAGGCATTCAAATAAAAAAATTATCCCTGTTTGTACTCACGACAGAAGGAAAGAGAGGGGAGGATGGGATGAGTCATGTGTAAATTTTGCTGACGTAATAAGTTCCTCTCCCTGTTTCTGTTTTCGCTGAACCAATGGTGACTCTGCAAATTTTCTCATGTAATAGGATGCGATGGAATGTGAAAATTGTACATTTTATCTCCATGTACATGTATGGCTTCATAATTGCCAACTTTTGTGTTTGTGTGTGTGTGGCTGGTTGAGTAGCGGGAGAAAGTCTGACTCTGATGATGATTCCGAGTCACAATAAATGCCTTCGCTTTGTCTACACTCTCTTTCTCTCTCTCTCTCTTTCTGGGTATTAGAGATGTCTCTAATAATAATAATTTCTCCCTACCTTGACTTTCACTCTTTTCTCTGGAAAACTTGGGATCATGCACAGAATACATGTATGGCAGACTTTGGGAGTTCATACGACTTTTAGCACGCTATTCCTTCATATTTACAGCTGTAATCATTAGTAAAGGAGAGTAGGAGAAAATCTCAGCTCAACAAACTTCCACGTCCATAAATACCCATTAAATACTCTCCTTCTTCTCCCCCTCCTCCCCTTTCCTCACTCTTCACATTACATTGGTTTGTTAAAGTACGTGTACATGGAAGAAGAAGTTATAAATGCAAATATATACAAATGTAGTAAAATTCATGGTCCTCTCCTCTCCTCCTCCGCCTCTTCTTGATACTGACTCATACAATTCCCCAACTCTCCTCCTCCTCTATAATTGCGTGAATGCCTATTTTACATTTCTGCCTAATCAACAACAAGGAGTAAACTACACGTTACAGCTATTTTGTGTCCTACACAAAAACTCACCGTCAATTCCCCCCGTAAACTGTGAATTGTGTGTGTACAAGTGGACACGTACTGGGATCGTGTTGTGTGTGTATCCTTGTAAAATGTTAATTTTTATAAAAAAGCGAAAAGAGTCAACGGACAATTCCTGGAAAGTGGAGTGGAACAGTGGGTCTTGATCGTCACTCAAAAGTCACACAAATGTGAGTAAAGGCCTGACTACACTGCTCAACACTAGTTATTAAATGTAATTTGTTAGTTACATGCAGACAGCCCTCCACTCACACCAACACTCCAGATAACCTACACTTGGTCCCTCGTATTGATTACAGCAAACTGGAGCGAGTGTTTGTGTTCCTGGGAATTGTGATTATGCCGAACAATTTCGGCATAACATTTTGAACACAGGGAAATTGAGAGAACCTGTGAGAATGGAGAGAAAGAGAGAAGGACAAGGGAGATCCTCACATTGACTATTCACTTTGATGATTATGATGACTAGTTTTAAACTTTCTTCTTCTTTTATGTCTCCATTTTCCTGAATTGGAGTTGGAGGGCTGGAGTGAGAACAGGGAAATTATCAACGCTAAATTCGAGATAGTTTGAGAGTCAGGATGGTTTTAATTACAGTCATCTATAAACTTTTTTTAAAAAAATAGTAATTAAAAATCCGTCACACAATATTCAACTGGTTCAGCTCGTCAGGGAAAAAATGCATGTGTGCAAATCCAAGCTTTTTTTCATAAAAAGTAGGAGTAGAATCTGACACAAGGAAAATAATCATCCAGTCAGCAAAAATGGTTCAATTTAAATGTGTAAATAATCTTGAGTCACTGGAGGTAGTCCTATCGAGTGATTTCTAAAAAGAGAATTTAGTGTAAATGGAAATAACATTCAGAATGGAATGGATCAATAAGATTTTAAATGAATTCTATATTTATACAGTTCATCAATCATTTAGCCAGGAAATGAGGGAGACTCTAACATAGTTAGGTACATCTCTTCAGTGTAACCCTAGCCCAAAAGTCTGCTGCATAATTACTACGTCGTCCCTTTAGTCTCACCCTCTTTAAATATTGAGGAGTGGCAAACAAATAAGAGATCTACAAGCTACCAGACAGCTGGTGTGTGTGTGTAGGATATGGAGATTTCTTTTAGAGAGTGTGGAGAGAACAAACTCTCCAAGAGTCCCCCAGCCCTCATGCTTGTCATCAAGTATTCATTTTGTTGGAAACCCGAGGACTTTGTCAAATTAAAAATGAACGTACATTTGCAAGACAAATTGTCTAGAAAATTGAAATGTCCTTTCCTCCTTCCGCTCCGTTTTTTTCCACCCTCTTTCTCTCTCCTCTCGCCATCAATGATGGCCCATCAGTGTGTGTGTGCTCGGAGTTTAGAAATGTCGGTCCTGGTCTTTGTAACTTATCCATAGTGTGTAGACAATGGGGGAAGGGTGGTGTGTACATTTATAAGTAAATATATTGACATTTATTCCCACTCGAGAGAGTTTTGCCCATGGCTCTACATGGCCCATTTTAACTTGAGCTAATATTTACATGTGTTTTAAACAGAGCGTGAGCATTTTGTAGTCTCCAGTGAATCAATCAAGAGTGAGCCAAACTCCCTACACATCACATACAAATGTATAATGGAGTGTGAGTTGTCCATGTTGTATAATTTTTCGAAATTCCCATGTGAGTGTGTGGGAGAGAAGAGAGAAAATTGTCCCATTCGACCAACTCCCCCTCTTAATATAATTTGTCTCTGCTAATTCCAATCATGCTCTGGAAAAGTATTGTACATCCCAGTAGCCTAAGAGCGTGTGTGTGGGAATTATAATGGAGAAAGGAGGGAAAAGCGAGAGAGGGAGAGAGAGAGCAGGGAAATCGTGAACAGTAGAGTCCGTGAATGAAGAAGGAGAGGAATGGATTGAAAGGAAAATGAGGGAGATGAACAATCAAGAAGAGATGCAGTATCCAGAGACTGCTTAATAAATTGAATTAAATAAGCTAAAAGGGCATGACATTAGGACAGAGTTGAAGATAAAAAAAGTATGTAAGGAGGGGAAGAAGAAAAGAGTTTTTAGGTGGCTCAAAAGCTTATATATATTTTGAGTAAACAGTCTAGATTTATCTGTTTCTCCTCTCCCTGCCCGGGCGTGTGTCCGGGTATTAAGGATTCACAGTCCTTGTGTAGCCAGAGCCAGGACAAGGCTAAGGATAAAAGACACAGGATGAGAGAAAGAGGGACAGCAGGACGAGAGCCTTGTGTCTTCTTCTTCTAATGGTAGGATTTCCAATTGATCGACTAAGATTACGTGCCTGATTAAGCGCCTTCCTACTTCCAACATTCTGCGTGTATGTACAACCAGGGAGAAGGAGAGAGTGAGTGTGTGTGTGTAGAATTATTTGTCCACTGAAACCTGTAGTGTGTATACGTCGTATAAGAGCCGTTGACATTTGATCACGTGAAATGGAGGTGTCTACATCAATCCAAAGACAAAGACTCTCGCTTTCTCCAAGACTTTCTATTTAGCTCTCACTTGTCTTCCCTCCTTTCCTGTGAAGTCTAGAAGGGCATGATATGGGGAGAGAGAGCGTGTGTGTGTGGAGGACTTGAGAAAGGAGAAAAGCGAAGGATTAAGGCGTACACACACAGTCACAAATGTGTGTAGAAAATTCCGTAAGGAATTACGAAGCAAATAGAACGTTTCTCTCTCTCTTTCTCTCTCCAGCTACGCTCCTGGCTGACTTGTTTGTTATAACTTCTTACTGCCTCGCCTTTCTCTTTCCTCGTAAACGGCACAAAACAAATGATGAAGCTGTAGTCAGTCGAGAGAGTGTATATTCTGGAGTTAGAAGTGACTTGTGAGAGCTGACTCTTCCAGCTTCTCTCCCGTTCTCTGTAGTTTGCCCCTGCTTCGTCGAGATTAATTGGAAGAGGGAAGGAGAAAGCGAGGGGAAAAAGGCAGAATTTTACAAGATATCCTATAAATGTGAAATATAATTGTAGAGATATGTACAGCACATGAGTACATACAAGGGAGCGGGTGGTTGATTCTATTTCCCCGAATTTCTACTAAAGAGACTCCGATGGTGTATGTACTGTGCAACGGAGTGAGGGGAAGATAAAACGTCCCTGTAGTACAGTCTTCATTTCTAATTACTAGGGAATAGAAAAGAAGGAGAGGACGTCAATCTAGGAGTCTAAAAATGGTGATTAATAATTGTAATTAAAATCCATTTTTATTATGATTTGTCCAGTCGTCCAGTCATCAAATATTGACTATAATAGAATCCATCATGTCCATTGCTTTCACTCTGCTTTCTCTTCCATTCTACGATTTCGGTACATACAGTTTAGATTTATGATGAAAAATTCAAGGGAAGTGTAAACCCATTTCAGACATAGCTTCACACTTTTTTCCCACAATTTATTTTTGTAAAAGAAAATTGTTTTGAGGAGAAAAAAAAGGAGAGGGAATCAAAATAAATGTACAGAATTTATTTTATACCATGAAAAATATATAAAATTTTCCTCTTTCTACCCTCTGCAGTACAAACGTACGTAGGAATGGAGGACTCCATATTCTTGAGGTTGTTTAGTGTACGAGGGCATGTGTAGTTGTGGTGGGAGGCCAAAAATTCCACCACAGAATAACATTTTTTTCACTATATTCATAAGGAATGTGGAGTATATGGAGGAGAAGAAAGAGGCGTTGGGTGATATGGGGAAAACCGAGAGAGAAGTGAACCGCGTTCCCATTGGGCATAATGGAGAGTCAAGTTTGAGACTACTGCTATAATATACAGTACACAAGTTTGGCGACATGCCTTGTCTCCTCTCCTCAATTCCCATACGTCAAATGTTGGCTTTTTCGTTGGTTGACTCGGACACAAAAAAAATTCAAAGAGAGAGAGAGAGAGCAAAGTACAGAGAAAGAGAAAGTCAACATGTCCAGGTTTCTCTTTTTTTCACATCCCTCGCTATCTCTCTGTTTGTATGTGGAGATGGTCCGAGTTTTTCAAAAGGACTTCTGAAATGTGTATGGAATATTGCCTTTGCCATTCCTATTGCCAGGGGTTGTGTATGGTGACTACCCCTACTTTCACTAGAGAGAGAGTGAAAGAGGAAGGCTGAGTGTTGGAGTCCCATTGTATCCACTCTTTTGGACTTTTAGAATCTCCGTCTCTCTTTTGCGTCTCCTGATAAATGAAGAGTAGGAAAGAAGATCGGAATCGGAAATGCTGGATGTGGATGCTCTCGTCCTAGCGCTTGAACAATTTTTTTGTGCCCCTTGTCTCTCACGTCTTCCCTCCCTGTAAACAGTCTGCTCTACTCTACTGGTGTGTGGAGGCTCCTGTGCTGAAGTGCAATGAAGAGGAAAGAAGCAATAAAATATAAACAAATGCAGGAGAGAGAGAGAGAGAACATCAAACTGTATAAAAGGTGGGGAGACTCCATTCAAACAACAGAGTCTCTTTTATATACTCTCCCACTTTCTCCCAAAAGTTTCAAGTTCAAGAGTTTACCTTGTATCGTGTGTGCACACACGAACCATTTTTTGTACATATGCAAACTGTAAGTTTTCTAATGAAACCCAAGTCACTGCCAAGAATGCAGCTCAAAGACTTTTGATTGAATGCCGATGTGAATCAAAATGTGTTCCATTAGAAGGAATACGGTACACAACTAATATGTATTATAGACAAGGATCAGAATAGAAGACTCCAGACTTCTTCCTTGTCAACTTCCGCTGTCAACCCCTCCACCCTCTCTTTCCATCACAGCCTCCGACTCTCTTCACTTTTGGCCCCTCCCTCCACACCCTCTTGAGAGAGAAGCTGATTATGAAAGGACGGAAATATTACACGAATCCCTGAACAGTTTAATTTTCAGGACAACGCAATTGTATGTCAAGTTTAAGTAATGGTAAGAGAGAGGAGAGAGTGAGTTTCTGAAGAAGGAATTATTGTGATTTTTTTTTGAGGATGAAAAGAGAAGGTGTGTCATCCATCGTCATCGTCCTTGTCGACGAAGACCAGACAAAAGGATTTTCTCTTGAATATTTTTGGTAGAGTTCTGTACACGTGCATGAAAGAGAGGGAGGGAGAGAGAGCCAATCCAAGAGGAAGATCACTATGGAGACAGATTGTACTGTATAAAAGTAAGAGGTTTGTAAGGAGGAGGAGGAAGACTCTTCAAGACTTCTTTTTCAAAAGGATGAATGTTCAGAAACTCTATCTGTGTGTGCGTATTTTTTTTCTAATCTTAAGAACTTTCTCCGACTTCTCCTCTACATTGAGAGAGAAGAGTAGAGTCACTCGAGACATGACAAAATATTGAAATAGTATGTAAGAGTATTTTTTGTGTTTTTTTTGAAATGTGACGAGAGGACGACGGAGGAGCTCTTCTTCCCCCCATGATTCATGATTGTGCCTATACGATTGTCAGAGAAAGGAATAGAATTTACACAGCAGCATAATTCATGGATTGACAGGCTGGAATAGAAATTTAAATTGTCCACCCATAATCTGTCAAGAGGGATGACAAATGATACTTAGTGTGTGTGTGTGTGTGTGTGTGTGTGTGTTGAGGGAAGAACTTTTTTTCTCTTGTGGAAACATTCATTCATGGGTTTCTAGGGAGGAGAAAGAAGGGAAGAACAACACAAGAGAGAGAGAGAGATGGCCAGGGCATGTTAATTTGATTCTCTGTTATGAAAAACATTTTTTAGGCATGCAATGTGTCAATGTGTCCTTTGGACCAATTTATCATTGACAACCATGATCATGTCATGCTCGCCTCAATTTTCTTGTTCTTTTCCTTCCAGACCAGTTTTTTTATGTGCAAAAAGAAAATTTGTGTTTATTCTCGCCGAACTTGTCCTCTCCCCGTCAAGCAAACACACACCCTCTTTCACTCTCTTGTGGTTTCCTCCCTGGACTCAAATTTGAACAGTCATGTCCGTCATTTATGTCAACTTGGAGGCAGTAAATAGATTTTTGTATTTTTCATCAAAAATCCATAATAAAAATCATTTTCTCCCACATGATTTCCCCACACAATATTACATGATACAGAATTTCTTTCGTCTTAAACGCAAATATCAGGCTGTAAATTTCAATTTACAGCCTTTCTACTTTTGCTTGGAGACGAGTGTCACACAGCATAAGGATGTGTGTGTGTGTGGAAGGGAAGTAGGCTTTTTTGCCCCTTTTCCCCTCTTTTTGTGAATGTACGGCTAAAAAGGAAGGAAGAGGGAATGTGGTAACACATGTTCTCTACTGGGATCCCATGATGACGATGATAGGGGACAGATAGAGAGGGAAATCGGTGCATTATTAGATTATGTGAGCCATGTGTGTGTGTGTCACCATCCATGAAAAGGAGTGAGATTATTTATTACTATACAGGGAGGGCCTAAGTAAAGGGCACAACTTTCAAGTGAAATAACTTTTGTAGTTTTTCGAATTATTTCCTGAAAATCATATCCGGGTGTAGCCAAA
>WJFB01000248.1:0-79758 GCA_009870185.1 Pygmarrhopalites habei | reverse complement strand
AGTAATAAATTTAATGTGGCCTGGTATTTCCTTTATTTTAAATCACTATGTAACAAGGGTAAAGTGGTAGTATTTCCTCACACAATCGCTTAAATGTAACGACAACGCACACAGACGTTTCTTGAATCGCGATTTTATGTAGACTCGCGAAACCAAAAAAAAAATGTTTTTGGACTGACATGGCTAAAGTTAAATTTCTATTAAATATTTGACTAATGACTTTGATGTATTGAGCTGATTCATTTTACTCGGCATTCACTTCATAAGCATCAGTTTTCATTCCGGATCCGATAGGTCCGTGTCTTCGTTCCCATATCAATCGATGTTTTTGCTTCATGAACGCATGGGTCACATGTGTGTAATAACCCAAATCTCCGTCTGTAAAAGACACAAAGTTGATGAGTTTTTACAATAAAAATCTTTTAACTTCTTATTTTTTTGATAAAATACGTACACTTTGTAAACCAATTAGCCTCAGCATCCACCATGTCATCTTTAAGTTGCTGGCATCGGGGAAAATGATCAGGATATTCCTCAATAACGCATTGTTCTGCTCTACTTCTCAGAATTGTAAGGATCCTGGTGTCCACTTTCTTGTCACGTAGGTACTGTTCGTTAGCTTCGTAAATGCAATCATGTTCTTCAACATGACATTTCTCAATAGTCTTGACACGACGAAACTTTTGATGATACCACGGGAATTGTTTACGATTCGGGACGACAATTTTTTCTGTTTCAAAACGAACAAAACTACTATTACAAACTCGATATAGGAAAAAGCATGTAATTTATACATAATATAGACTATATTATATAGTATATTTCACCTCTAAACCAGGTTATAGGCTTATCAAAAAGCACATCGACAAATTTTGGATTGTCGAGGTAATTCCCTTTATCGTAGACCGGTTGTTCATAATGGCTCTTTTTCCCTTCCTCACCGTGGTCACCACCCATTTTTGCGATTGATGTCTGTCCAGACTCGAAACTCGAAGCAAAAAAATTTATTAGGATTCGTGAGACGTTCAACTACTCCCGCTTCCTTTCTCCACTTACTTTCTCCTCGAAAAAAACTTACTTCTTGTCACTTTTCTCCACAATTAAAGTTACTTCACGGTCGAACGACTTTATCCCGGTTGTGTGTGTATAGTACTTGATTAATCCACTCGTTGAGTCTCCACTGATCTCTACTACAATACAAAGTATGAATGGTAAAAAGAGTAGACCGAAATCTCAGAATTATGATCCACAAATTATGATGTCTCCTCCACAACAACATCCTCCAAACATCCCAACTTCTCATCCTGGAAGGAAACCGTGTGATTCGTTACCATCTCATCGTTATGAAAATGAATCGGAAATCAGAGATGTAAGATTATTTTTTTTCAAACTAGTAAACTTATGGAATATGACATATGACATCCTTCAGGATTCCTTCTACATACTATAATTTCTTTATTATTGTCTATTGTAGAGAGAACTCACTGAGGCCCGAGCAAGAGCTTCCCAAATGGAAAAGACGATGAGATGGTGGTCCGATTGTACAGGTCAGTCTACAATCTACTTAAATACAAACACCTACTCATGTACTTACTATTATAGCTTAAAAACATAGTTTTTCGAATAAACATTTTTAACTCGAGTGTCACATTCGGAGTGTTGTGACTAGATTAAATATATTTAGATGCATAATAATAACTTTGTAGCAAATTGGCGTGAAAAATGGAGTCAAGTCCGTAACGAGAGAAATCAAGCAAGAGAAGAATTGAAAGCAATGAAAGCTCAACTAGAAGAAGCAATAAAACAAATTGAAATTCAAGGGGGTTCCTTTCCTAGACCAGATAATACTGTGACAACTTCAACATCAAGTTCTACCATCACTACCGGAGGTAATCCTCGGGATGTGAATGTCGCAACTTCTTGTACTCAGACTGAAAAGACAGACAAAAATAAAATTGCGGCTCTGGAGAAGCAATTGATTGTGCTCAATTTAAAATTAGAAGAGTCAACTCGTGCAATTGTATTTGAGAGAGAGGAAAAAATGATTCTTCATCGATCTGTGGAAAGACTTCAGAGGGATGTGAGTGACCTACAAGAATTATACGATAACCTGAAAAAAGAACTTCTCATTAGTGAACTACTAGACAAGGATGAACATGAAATGAGTGAAAGTGTGGATGTTGATATTGAAGACGCTGATGAGATTACAGACACAAATATTCAAGATAATCTTGAACCTACAAGTCAAATTTCAGACTGCTTGGAATCAAATCATAATGATGACACTACTACAAATTTAGTTAATGAAACAAAGTCACTAGAAGCTGAAATTCTACAAATAATTGAAGAATCTGAAAGGACTGCAACGGTTATAGAGACCAAACAGCAGGCATCTCACATGGCCGAGATCAACCCAGAAATAGAGGAAAGAGACTCGAAAGAACCTTCATCAACTCCAGTGGAAGAAAATACACAAATTATAGACTCTTCTGAAAATGTTAATAATACTGTCATCATCACTGACAAACTTTCGGGTACATCACCGCTAGAAGAAACGATTCCAGCAGCCACTAGTACTAGTACGACAACAACGAAGGTTTTACCTACTCTAGTCTCTGAACTTAAACTTGCTACTTTCATCGAACTTGACAGTAGCACGGAACAACCAGAAAAGGATGAAATTGTCACAGTTTTATTACAAGTAAATGAACCAATCCAAGACCCTCCCACAACAACAACCTCTCAAAGTCCTTCCCAGGTGACAGATTGTCCCATTTCTAATGATGCTCAGTCCACTGCCCTTTCAGACAACCAAGATGATGACTCGTGTCCACAAAGAGAAAAAGATCCATCATTACTTCAAGCTGCTGAAGGCACTAAAGTAGTAAAAGTAATACCGGACACGGATCCCACTGTCAATGATACTACTAACCCTCTTCTAGTCAAAAGTAAAAAACCCACCGATTTGACGACCTCGGAGTCAAGCAATGATAAGGAAACAAATAATGAAAGAGAGAACAAGGAATAGAATTCCAATTTAAGCTTACATAATTATTAAACTTACCTTTTTAAGTCCGACAGTATTTTTTTGCTCTCTCCAGTCTCTCCGATGATTTTGTCTTCGTCTATCAAGTCAAGATTCTTGGTATAATTTAATGGACTTCCTCGCTTGTCCTAAGTCTCCTGACTATTCTTGCAGATATTTCTAGTATGTTGCCCATCGATAAGACTAAGAAAAAAGGCATTTACATACAATATGATATTTTTTTGATACGCTTTGTCTCACACTAAAGTTAAGTGACTAAAAGATTGAATAAAATGTTTTAAATATTCACACGACATTATTTCTCTTGCGATAGTTAAGCATGAAAAGGACATAAAATTCATGAGATGGATACTTGACTTGTCGTATCAATTATTTATTGTACTGACAAATATTAATTGTAAAAATCATACACACACATTTAAAACTATTACATACTATTCAACAGGAAGATGACCAAGAAATTTCGTGGGACACATTATTGAAGTAAATGGGGTCATCAGGAACTAGACATCAAGAATGAGATGATGACATATTATTGGGAGGAAGGGGTAATTGATATATTTCTTCCTTCGAGATGATGAGTGACACCAATCCTTGTTGCTTGATCGAATGATTCTTTATCGCTAAAATGGATGAATCCATAGCTTCGATTCATGCCAGTATCCCTGTTGAAGATGACACGAGCACCTGTGACGGAACCAAATTTCATGGCGAAATTTTTCAATTCCTCAGAGTTGATGGTCCAAGGAAGGTTGCCAACAAAGGCAGTGAAACGTCCAGCTCTAGACATTTTTTCTTGTCCAACAATATGAACAACAACAACGATAAATAGATAGGGATATATTTCACAGTAGAGTAATTTCCAAGAGATGAATGGTATGATCTTGCATTAACTGAGCCAAGTCAACTTCAGAAGAATTTGCGAGGTCACTCAAAGGGACGTGTTTACACTGAAGACCCCACTTTTTCAAAAGGGAAGTGATGGACCAGTCTGAACTTCGTTCTTGATAAGTCCCCAAGAATTTTGCCTGTATTTAAAATATTATTTTTTAAAAATGACCAAAGTTGTGAAAAAGATTTTATTTTGAAACTCACTTGTTTATTATCAGCCAAGAGAAAGGCAATGGTAGCAACCAAATCTTCAAACACGACAGGATCAAAGAAACAGTCTGACCCGAGGATTATGTCAACCTTACCCTTAAGGTCAATAACGTCTTGAAGAAACAACCCCCAAGTAATACCCACAACCTTAACCCGATCCTTCAGACCGTTGGCTTCGACCGTCTTCCGACACTGTTCCAGACAATGAGGTAACTTGATCGAGTCTGACAAGACAACTTCCGCTCCACAAAGGGCACTCAAGACTCCAGGAAGAGCAGTTCCAGCACCCAACTCCAACACCTGCAAATGACAACAAGGAATTACTCTCCGAAATCACAAAATAAAATTAAACAAAAATCTCACCTTTTTCCCGAACAAGAATCGCCGGTTCAAAAATAGGAACCACGACAGGACTGGTGCACTCGGCCACACGTAGAGGCCATAACTGGCCTCCATCCGCTGTCAAATTGTAATTAGTTAATTGTCGTATTTATTTTGATAGACAATTCAGGTCAGTATAATAATTAGGTTGTGTGTCACCTCTGGTACAATGACTTCCAGGGTGTCCATCTCGTCGTCTTCCTCCTCCTCGTCAAAGGTCGAGGGTCTCTTGGATCGAAACACAAACTTTTTGACATTTGTGTGAACTTCAGTGTTCATTATTTTGATACTCAGGAAAATAAATCCTAATTATTTAAAGACAGAGAGAGAGAGAGAGAGAATAACAAGAATGGAGACTGTACTGGAACTGGATGGAGAAATCCCTCTGCACAACAATACAGCAACAACAACAAAATGTTGCATAGAGAGTAGCGAACAAGAATTTACAAGAATGGAAGATTTAGAACAAGAAGAAGAAGATGAGTATGATTCTGAAGACAACAAAACTCAACAGGGTCAAGTGGAAGGAGGAGAGGAAAGTTCAGTTGGACGGACAAAAGGTCAACGGGGTGGAGAGAGAAAGTCGGTCAGACTAAGTTCCAAAACAACATTTTGTCAAAAGAATCACGAGGCTGCATTGATTAAAAAGGTAATTAATTATATAGTAGTAATGAAATACACACACTAATCATTGGTCTAATTTGTAATATTTATTTTACAGTTGGTTGTTTTGCTCAAGAAACCCACAGAATCTTTAAGCAAAGAAGAGAAAACTAAGATTGCACAAAATCCAAAGCTTGTCAAACTGGCCAAAGGTCGCCTTGAGAAAAGACTGACAGCGATTGACCGTGTTCGTGAAGTTGAAGATTCTCAACATGACCTCAACATCAAGTGTTCCATGCTGGCTGACATCATGTCACATGCACAACATCTCGTCGTGTACACGGGAGCGGGTATCTCGACGTCTGCCTCCATCCCAGACTACAGAGGACCAAATGGGATCTGGACACTCCTCCAGAAAGGTCAAAGTCTAGACTCTCAGAATCAACAAGAGTCTCTGAGTGTGGCTGAACCCACTCCCAGTCACATGGCCCTCTTTGAACTGTACAGACGAGGACTTGTCAAACACATTGTCTCTCAGAATTGTGACGGACTTCATCTCCGGTCAGGGGTCAAAAAGAATGCCCTGAGTGAAGTCCATGGGAACATGTACATTGAGGTCTGTATCAAGTGTAGTCGAGAGTATGTCCGGTTGTTTGACGTGACGGAGAACACCCGGAGATATGCCCATTATTCGGGTAGACAATGTTACTACTGTGGAACACAATTGAAAGACTCTATTGTCCATTTCGGTGAGAGGGGAAAATTAAGTTGGCCTTTGAATTGGTCTGGTGCTCAACTGAACGCTAATAAAGCTGATGTCATCCTTTGTCTTGGTTCCAGTCTCAAAGTAAGTTAAACTTTGTAAAAGTTGTACTGGCTGACTTATGCGTTTCAAAAAAAATATATGGACATTTCCTTATCAATATATATTTTTTGTGTCCAGGTTTTGAGACGTTACCCATGGTTGTGGGCCATGGACAGACCAGTCAATAAACGACCCACACTTTGCATCGTTAACCTTCAATGGACACCCAAAGATAAATTTGCTCTCAAGATTCATGGCAAGTGTGACCAAGTCATGACAATCGTGATGAAACAACTTGGACTTGAAATCCCTCCCTATCAACGGGACCAAGATCCCATTTTCCAGTTGGCAACCCCTCTTCATCCCTCCGAAGTTGACACGAAAACATCCGTGGACCTTGTGAGACCCCCTGACGCTCCTCCTTCCTCCCTCAAAATTGACCTGGACAATTACATTCGATTCGAACCATTCATTGCACCAGAAGTGAGCAAATTGAATAAGAAACAGGCAACGACGACGACGACTGTGAAAAAGGGATCCGGTTGGTTTGGGAATGCTTGGGGAGTCAAGTTGAAGACTAAAAAGAAGTCTCAACCAAAAATCAAGGCGGAAGTGACGTGACACTCTGACCTTGCAAATAAATGCTTACACTAATTGCTCAAAGGATACAGAGAATCAAAAGGAAAGGCCTTTACATTGTGTATTTCTCTGTCACCCCAAATAACAGAGTTTATCTGAAACCTCAAGTATATTAACTACTCAATTGTGAGTGAGTATTCGTTTTCACAGTATCTTTACTTTTACTACAACCGGTACATATTTATTTAAATAGCATAAATTAATCTGAGACATTAGCAATAATTATTATTTCAACCAATTGTTGTTGTTTTTTTCAAACGGTGTGGTCCATGTGTTATGTTTTGTGCAATAAATGCCTTTAATTTTCTACATGACGAATATTTGACGATGAAGACTTTGTCTCTTTATTTACACACAGATTTTCGCAATTATTTTTGCACAAAGCTTTCACACTCGTACGTGTATTTATCTAACATCAAAATAAGCTCAAGTCAGTTTCATTCATTCATCCATGAATTTTGCCTATGAATACCATTTTTACTATCAAATCAATTATGAAGACGGTGCAGAACATAAGAAATTTAATTCATATGTAGGTGATCAAGTAATATTGAACTGTCTCACAATACTGACTGTTATTTGTGAATGTGATACATAAATTGTACATACAGTTTGACATCCATTTATCCAAATACATTTCGTATAGTGCTAATTAAATGGTGACAACACTGGCTAAATATTTCAAAGGGGTACAAATGAAAAAATGTCGCAAAAGTTTATACGATAAATATGGAGCGTCTTCTGATAAATGTGCTTTACATTTTAAAGGACTAATTAATTAACTGAACATTTTCTCAAAATTGGCGTCTAACGATTAGATTCAAATGTGTACAATACAAAGATCTCCACTTGGATCACCCCATAATCGTATTGATTAACATTTCAATAAACTAAAATAATCAGTTTGTGACATTTTCCCCTCATACTTAAATACGTATGTAAATAGACATTCAGCAGAAAATGCAACCGGTTCCACATTCATCCCTTTCATAACAATCGTAACAAGTGCGTCAACAAGTAATAATAATAATATGATTCTAAAACAACATTTATGTAATGTAAATATAATATGCAGTTATTTCGTAACTTTTAAGGATAATAATTATATTACATCTTTTTAAGGATTAATTAACGGCCGCTCTTGTTCCCTATTAGTAATCTTCTTTGAGGCGACGTTTTGCTCGAAGGTCATGATGTCTGTCATGAAGCCAGTGACCATAGCTTTTTATTATTAAGATAAAATACAGGATAATTACGACAGCAAGGAGTAAGAACGGCACAAATATGACTGTCTGGTCCAGCGGCCTACACACAATCATAATTAATCACATTAGTATATCCTTATTTACATAAATAGGTATTGTATATTAGTCATTCCTTTCTGATTTTTTAAATACTATACCATTGCATCAAAAACGGTACTCCGACCCAGGTCAGGTGTAAAATCACGTCCAGAACCCCCATAAATAGCCAGAATGTGACCCCGCGAGGAATTTCCTACAATTTTTTTTACATATAAAAATACCATTTTAAGTCATATTCTACAGATTATCTTACCAATCATGATTTGTTCAATAAATTGACAAGATAGAATATCTATAGAACAAACCTCCCAAGTGGAATAGAGGACAAGGAAACTAGGGATCAAGTGCAGAGATCGTATTGTAATGGCTATTATTAGCAGGATTTCGTAAACTGAAAAAAAGAATCATTTTTACAAAATTTTGAAAGGTTGTTAGAAATAAGGTTAGTAAGGCTATTAAAAATTTGACCCGAATTTTGATAGCTTACTCCTTGTGTAGGTTGTGGTCGTCTCTGCAAAAAATTGTACTTTTGGAACTGCAATTGTTTTTGAATAAACATATTTTTAGTTTAATATTTTGGAAACTTATACAACTTGGTATGCCATTAGCATGAAAGGTTATAAAAATCACTGATCAACAAATTAGACAATTACCGTGCAAAAGGAGAACCAATAGGAGAGCAGCCATCATGACGAGATCATAAACCTAGGGTTAAAAAAAGTTTCCAAATTTTTATTGCAAAACTCTTCAATTTTGTGAATTCATAATCATCCCCTTGTTTTCTCACAAAATAACCTAGTAGTCATGAAAGTTTTTAAACTCCTTTATCTCTATTCAAGTTGACAAAGATTGACTGTAATATTATGTAATGCATATGGAAGTACTACTTAAATATTTTAATTATGTAATGCCGTACAGGATGTGGAGACAGGGAAATCAAACTACTTATTAAATATACCTTAGTCTATCAATGGAGGAGAGTCAATCTGTGACTTACTTTCAAGGTTAAAACTCTCCCCAACATTTGCAATTAGCCATAAGGCTTGACATTGCATGACGTACCCACTACACTGTTTCTGCAGAAAACTTTGGCATTGATCGTAATCTAATCATCTTATGAATTAAACATTTATATTCCTCAGCATCTGATATTATGTACTCCAATCGAGTACCAACTTTGAGACCATCCCTTTTTACAAAAGATCCTAGTAAATCCCCTCAGAAAAAACATTGTATGTAATAGGGAATCTCGGGGAATAAGAGATCACAATGTGATCAAAAGTGTCTCGAATTAAAAAACAAAAAACAAATGCAAGTCGCCAGTACAAGGTCACACACATTTCTAAAAGGTAAATCATATGATAGGCAACCTAATAATGTGAGTAAGTAATTGAATCCCTAATATAAATTGACGTGATTCTACAAACAGTCAAGTCAAGTCAGTGCAAGGTTAAGTATTTAAAAATTTGCAGTTTGGAATTACTAAACGAGTCTGCCTCTTCTCCTCCCCATCTCAAAATAATGATGATTTTCCCTGATAACTATTTCATTCACAGGAGAAGATTAATACTCAAAGCAAGTGGAGCAAAGTATGACCTACAGTTTCACACGATTCTATTGTGGACATAAGACTACACATCATAATTGTATAATTTCATTATGATTCAAACTACACTATCGTACTTTACATTTCTCTCTTGGTTGCTCCGTCGTTGTTTGTACTATTTGACTTTCGATCAAAGAGATTAGTATTCGGCAGTCATCACATCATCAAGTCGGATGAAAAAAAGTAAACAAGTTCCCCACCTCACACAGCCAATTACATGAACACACACTCGACAACACACGACCCAACTGTCATATGGACTGTGTATACACGTAAGTATAGGGATGAGGAGAGATGATGATGAAGAGAGGGGATCCTGATTTTTATCTGTCTCAATCCACCTGTCCCCCATCACTTACATTTTCATTGAACCATCAACAACTCCCCCAATTACTCTTTTCCTCCACAACTTTGTCTTTATTAAAACATCCCAATTGTCCATTTATTTTCACTCTCTCTCCATTCCCCACCAAAACTCCAAGGCGAGAGTCAGATTACACATCATCGTCATCGTTTATTCTGACCATTGACTCACATTACAAAAATCAATAATCTCTCATTGAATCTCGTCAATGTCAATGAATGTAGAATGACTACAGTCAAAAACAACACAACACAGCACAGCCAAAGGGGATTGGATGAGAAGTAGAAAGAAGAAACGATTTAATTGACTTTGATAAATATTGTAATCAATTAATTCTCCCAAAGAAAATTGTGTGGTACAACTTGAGAGCTTACATTTTCTCTCTCTTCGTCTCTCAATGCCTATTTTGTTTGGGACGATGAAAACTGGTGACTGGCGTGTGTGTTATTGTGTCCACAGGTAGATTACAGGTAGTTGGTATGTAAAGTTGTATGACGCAATGGAGGACAAAAAAAGTGTTAATGTTTTTCGACCAGTGTAGAGAGACAGAGAGAGAGAAAGGATTGTGAATTGTGATGTAGTTAGGGGGACACATTGACAAAGATCTGGGTATAATAAATAAAAATTGAAATATGAAGGAAGGGAGGAGGATGAAAAGATTAGTATGATCGTGAGGAAAGGAACCAGACACAGAAAAGAGAGAGAGTCTTTTTTCCTTATTTGGCCACAGCTACTTCTTCATCCTCACGTCCACACACACACACTCACTCACTCAACAGAGTCTCACAAAATTTACAATTTATTTTCATGTGTAAATCCATAGGGATACGGGTGTAGCTAATGGTTAATAGAATGGAATGAGACAAGGAAGAAAAATGATGTATGGAGGCAAGAGCGAGGGACATGCTGTTGCTGTTGTTCTCCTCCTCTTCCTCCTCCTCCTCCTCACATCCGTCCTTTCTGAAGAAAGGCAGTGGACACATGTGTGTATGTGAGAGAGAGAGATGATGATGATGATGGTTTACAAGGGAGGAGGAGGATCTACATATGTTTGTCATAAAGGTAGTCAGGGTCCCAAGTCAAGTTCATGTCAATGTCCATTGAATGTGTCCCATCCCATCTGTTTAGCCTCCCTCCTGTAGTCAACGTCGACGTTGACATTTCAGCATTAAGAGAGATGGAGAGAGAAGGAGAGGGAGTATAAGAGAGGCGGAGGTGGAGGTGAGTCCAGAGATCTGAAGAAAAAAAACCATGAGGGAATGGGCCGCATGGAGACACACATCTCTCTGACAGTCATCTGTGTGTGTGTAGTGTACTGTAGTCTGAAATGAACTCTTCATCTTGGTAGAGAGAAAAGAAGTCAAAAGGGTGCCAAAATGTAGGTGGGCCAAACATTTGAGGCAAACGGCCTTCGACAACCCGTAATAAGCAGATCTCACATTAGACTGCCAGTTTTTCCCCTTCATCTGTCTCTGCCTTTGTTGTACATGTATATATGTATTTTGTGTGTATGCCTTTTTCTATTCTACCGTTATTCCCTGTAGTCAATGACAAAATGTGGACAATAACAACAAACTGCAGCTGCTTCTGCTTCTACTGTACACACACACCACCCCAACACGACGCGTGTTCTCATTTCCAAAATCCTAATCCAGCTACTACTAAAATTAAATTTAATGAGGGAGAGAGAAGTCACAGTTTTAGATTTAAGACACCAAAAATTACAGTTTACAATGTTTGATCATCACACTTTCCATGTTTGATATATTATGTGATATGAAGTTGGCGGAAGGCCACACAATTTTTTTAAAATGTGACAACATACTTAAAAAAAGAAAATGTTTTGAGATCAAGTTTAAGTGTGGTGTGTGTGTTGTGTGTGTACTGAATTTATGCGTGTGTGCTGTTTGCTGAGATACATGTTGTACATGAGAGGTAGAGATGTGTGTGTGTGGCAATAAATTAGCTGATTGCCCACTGACTGACTAGTCGTACTCGAGCAGAGTGGAAGGAAACCAGAAAAGCTCTTTTCATTCACCACACCAGTATGGACACAGAGTAAGTTAATTAATTTGAGATGGAATGGCAGCTGCTCTCATAAGGAATGACAAGGAGGAAATGTCTAATGTGAGTGTGTGTGGAGTCTACACCTCTCAGTTTTCTGAGTTGATGTGACAAAGGTCATGTGAATGAAGGATTCACCATAATTAACCACAAACTGTACATTACATACATGTGTGCCTACCACACATGAAATCTACACACACACATACACACAAAAGTATTTTTGTCAAGTGCAAAATGCGCTTTTGGGTGCACAATCACTTTTTTGAGCAGGAGTGCCCAAATCTTCGGCAAAAAGAATGACATTGACCAACAACCTTGGCCCACTTGTCTTTTACGCCAACTTAAACTGTACACACACACACACACACACGGTAGAGAGATACACTGTTTAATCTGTATCCCAGGTTCAAAGCTTCTTACAACACAGAAAGATCCACGCACACACATAAAACCCACACATGAATTCATTTCTTGAATTATCTCTTCCTCCTTCCAATTTATCTCGTCTCTGCCCCCCTCTCCAAAACTCTCTTCATCAATAACTGACTCCTATGATCCAAGAATAGACATTTAAAACACACACACTACACTACCCAATACAAGTTAATGCAAAAAAATCTCTTGGATTCATTTCCACATAAATTATCCTCCCGGAGACAAGTCAAGTACCTCTCAAAATTTGTGTGCGTGTGTGTGTCCCAGTACAACAATTGTGAGGATGAAGAGTCCCATAATTAGCCACGAATAACAAATTGCAATATTGATTCCTCCCCTCCCCCTCCTTCACTGTTTTAACTATTGATTAGAGCTTGTTAAATCCTAAATACACACTACACTACCTGCAGTACACACAGCATTTGAAAGTATACATGCAATTCTATACACACGCAGAATTGTATGTCGGACTGTGATTTGTTAATATTAATAAGATTCCAAAATAATTTACTATTTATTATTACACACTCCTTCCAAGAAATCCACAAACTGTGGTATACATCACTATGTAGTATGTAATGCAGGAAAGTCGTTAAAATAAATTACTTCCACTCCTCTATTTGCAGTCCACGAAAAATGTTGTGTCCTCTCCTCTGCTAATTACATTGCCTCCTCCTCCCAAACCATCCAGTCTCTATGTACAATTATTCCCTCTTTTTCCCTTCCACGCCGATGTGTACTGGACTCTTTTTTTGTGTTTGTTGACTTGCTAACTCAAAATCACACACACACACATTTCCCCACAATTTTTATGACTGTCTAAAATGTGTGGAGGCACAAAATGTATTTTCTATCCCTCCACTTTTCTTCCCCTCTCTCAATATTATTTGTTTGTTGAGACACACTTTGTTGCCTCTCAATTTCCCCAAGCATTTCATCCTCCACACACACACACACTCTCTCTCTTTATCTGTTCTCAAATGAAGAAGAAGCCAGAGAAAAAGTTTAATTTGTGTCTTTCCTTCAAATTAGGTACATGAGAAGGAGGATTTGTCTGCTCGTTTTCGCTTCAATTATCTTTTCCCCTGTTCTCTCTTCATGTGGTATTTCACAAAGAGTGCTTTAACTGAGCTCACTGGTGGTTACTTGGCAATTACTTTTCAAGTTAATTTCACGATTCCTCTCTCTCTCTCTGTGGGTTCCTGACTGGGAGTTGATGACGGGTGGACTGCATGACCACCATTAATATTTCAATGTGGGTAGGCATAATACTTTATGCACTCAAAGACACGACTTTTCGAATTAAACAAGGAATATTATGAAATAAAGGAGATTATGGTCGTGTACACACTCTCTCTGTTTACTCTTTGTGGGTACATTAAGGCAAATAAAATTAAAGGATTGTCATCAGATCCTACCCAAGTTTCACCAGCAAAAAAAATAAATAATTTTTTTAAAAAAATTAAAACTTGCAATTCTTTTCTCTTTCATTTTTCATTCATTGTGCTGAGTACCTAACAGACCTTCAGCTTGTATGACTTTAAACTGGGAAAATCATCAGCTCATGTATTTTTTGTGTCAAAAATATTTAAGATTATGACGCAGATATGGAGTAACTTTTTTGTAGAATGTTTACGTGTGCAGAGGGGAGTCCCTCACATTGTAAGCTTCAGTTCTTTTCCCTCTTATTTAAATAAAATGAATTGAAACATACATTTTCACAAGGTGCATAATCACACACTCGGACACATAAAAGGAAATGACAACGAGTGTTTGAGCGAATAATAATTATGTTTTAGAAAAAAGGATTTTACATATTTAGTTCTTCTCTACTTAGTATTCCCATCCCATCCAAATTTGCACCGTCATTCTGAGCATTGTCATTCCCATGTAAAAATTATGGAGAAATTTGTGTAATGGAGTGAGTGAGAGTAGCACACATGTTTCTACTTTGTCAATGAGTTAAACTGAGTAATTTGGAGTATTACAAATAGAGAAAAGACTATCATGCATAAATATTACAACACAACAACATAAAGACTTTCCTTCTCAATACTTGAATAAATTGTGGATTTGTGATTAAGAATATTTATACAATCCATGTGAGAAAACATGAAGGATTGCGTAATATTTTTTTAGACGGATTTATTTGTGTGTCACATACCATGGATATGATTGCAATATTTCTCGCCCCAGTTCGGACATCGCACAGTCCACAACAACAACTGCTGACTCGCACCATAATGAATAAATTTCTGGAAAAAGAAGCACCAAAATAGTATTCAAAATTTCTAACTAATGGCACTTTGAGCTTGACGACATAATATATACGAATTACGAATATATTTTTACCTGTGGGATTATCCAAGAATTTTAAAAAAATTCTCTCAATCTCTTCTCCTCGAGTATCGTCAGGATTTTCTTTTTTAAACTATAAAGGGTTTACCTTGTCAACCCTGGCTAAAGAGTCAGAGTCTGATGACAAGAGACGGGAAAAAATGAGAGGATTTCCATACACAGCCACAAACACACACACGAGCCCGGCAGACTGTTGAATTTGTTGAACTGTTGAATTTTTTTTCTGGGTGAATCGTAAATCAAACAACTTAAATCACACAGACACACATACACACACTGACAGAGAGAGAGAGAGAGTGGAGAGGGGAAGGATGAGACACAAATTCCCTATAGTTGGTCTCGTTTTTAACAAGGCGTCGTTTTGTTTCAAAATTCAACTTGTCCCTCAGTCCTGAACCATAATTCACAAAGCCGTGGCAAAAGACACTTTGCTCCTGTTCACAAAACACAAATCACAACAAATTGGAAGATGCTGTCAGCACAACACCAGAAAAAAGTCCCCCTTCCACACACACACACACACACTTTGCACCACACTCTAACAAATTTGTAGATCTTTCTTTCTCTCTCAGATGATATGACTCTCTCTCAGATTGATTGACTTTGTTCACTCTCTCTAAAGTCTTCGTAGTCTTGGTCAAGATTTCAAGTCGTCAGGAGAGTTGTGGAGTGAAGACACTCACACTCACATCCAATTGAGTGAGAGAGAGAGAGAGTCTCCTGTACAATCTCTATATTGAATAAGAGAAAGAGGGGTATCCTGCAAACACTCGATCCCCGCTTTAATTTTTTCCCAACAATGTAAATAATCTTGTTCAGGTGGAGAGGTTCTTCGTCCAACTCATCCAACAAAATAGAAGCTAGGATTTTCCTTTCTATTCACTGCTTCCACATTTCCAGGGGAAACCTGTAGAACAAATTTTGTAATGTCACTTCAGGCCACCATCAATAGAATTTAATAAATAATTTTTGTGTATAGTAACAATAGATTAAACTATTTAATTGTATATTTACAGTTAAGAAAATTAGACAGGCTGTCAGGTCCTGACGACTGAGAAAGGGACAAGGATGAGATGACAAGAAAATGTGAAGAGGCGGAAGAGAGTTGGTGTTGGGAAGGTGGCGAGGAAAAGACTGAGACAGACTGCAAAGGAGGGGGAAATTTCTGCTATGTTTTTCAATGTGCATGTGGGCCTGTAGTAATCTGTACCTTCTATCTGCATCTGCTTTTCTTGTACTTCTCTCATGTACGGTATTCCTTCTCACTCAATCCACTCAATCCAAAGTCTAAGGCTGTTTTCCTCCACACTGTACTACAGATATACACCATATATATATATATGTGTGTGTGTGTGTGTGTGCTTCACCAAAAACAAAATGCCAAATGAGATGCGGATGAGGATTCTGCGTGTGTCAAACTAAATTTCATTTACATTTTTACTTCGTCCCTCGTCAAAATCCCTGTTCCCTCCTCTGGCCTCCTATAATTGGATTCAGTGTACAGATTACACAATTTTTTTACACAAAATTTTAATAAATTCACTCCATAATTGTCCTGAAATTTTAGTCATAGTTTAGACTCAAAATTTTTGTGTTTTGTAATACTAATGAATGATTTATGGGAGGAAGAAAAAAGACGAGAAGCTGGATTTCCAGGCTGACACATGTAGACATGGAAGGGAGAGTTAGTTGAGGATTCTATTTTGATATTCACATGTTATTTAAATAACTCTGTGTGACAGGCGAAGAGAGAGAGAGGGAGAGGGATTTGGCATATATGGTTCAGCTCAAAAATCATATGGACAAAAATCCTACACACATCCCTCTCTCTCGCCATGATTACTTCAGTGTAACTGTAAAGTGTTAACTGATTTGACTTTTCTCGAACCCTCGGATAGGGAATGAAATTGAAATGTGCACGATTCCCCTCTTTTTCCTCTTCTTCCCTCCTCCGCAATCTACACACAGACACACACACACACACTGGTGCTATCAATCCCACATCATCCTCAACTTGTCCCTCACGACTCTTCAATATCTTCAATCAACAATTTCCATAAGGACCATTCATCCTCCTCAGTTTTGTGCGTGTGTTTCTGCGTGTGTTGTGTGTGTGTGAGGGGGAGAGGAAGATATCTTGCAGATTTATTGGAGACTCCAAAAGGAATCAAAATTCTGATCCATTCCCCCGCATGCAGAGTTAGTCGGAGGGGGTGAGGGGGATGGGGGGAATGGGAAGACAAAATTTAGACAATAAGTCATTCACACACACGCGAAATCCATCCATCTATCCAGGAGTGTATGTGTGTGTGAGGGGGGAAATGAGGAAATGTACAAAAGTTGTAGTCATCCCTTTACATAATGGAAGGAGAGTCTGATCGGAATGTTTGAGTCATGTGGGGTGTCATTGATGACCACAAGAGAAGAAAAAGTTGCCACACTCCTCTTCTTCTACAGTTTATGATGAATCAGTGTGGAGTCTCTTGATCAAAGAATATGTTGTCTGTTAATCCAGACTCTCCATCATTTTTTCTTTTTATGTGCAAGTGCAGTGGAAGACACCATCAATATTCAATGGCTACTTCCTACGCAAGAAATTTGCCGATTTTCCACACACTCAACACACTCTCTCATTATTGAATTAATGTTTTCTAGCTTATGTAATCCCCCTTCTGCTTTCCTACATAAATTCCCCATTAGAATTGGACTCAAGTTCACCTGTGTGAATACTGTAATATCCTGAAAATGTACTGTGAACAGACAGTTTGTGAAAAAAATTCATTTTTTGCTCACCTGTAATGGGATGTGTCTGGTGTGTGTGATGGGTTGTCTTGTATTGTTCCCAATTCTTATTTATATCACGTCACGTTCACCCTTACTCCTCCATTGAAAGGTATTGTTGTGTGTGTGTATGTGTGTGTTTTAAATCCGTCCCAAAGTCACACAGTGCACAATCAGTAAATGGCAATTCAATCAACTGAGAATAACACACAACTCACACGTCTGTCTTCTTCTCTCTCTCTCTCTCACACGCACATTAATGGATGTACACTGTCATGAAGAGAGGAAAAAATTGTTTTTTTATCCTTGTGTGGTTATTGAGAGGCTTCTGAAACTTCTTTTTGCTCTGGTTGATTGACAACAACAAAGGAAGGGAAAAAAATGCGGCTGTCCCTTTGGATTATCTTGCTCAGTCAGTGAGTAAATTGCATATCCTTGTGTTATGTACGTGTATTGTGCTCTCTCACTTGAAATTAGCTGAGGAGTGGAGGGAATGAGCAAAAATTGTGTTTGAGGCCTCTCAGTCTCAGAAAAGCGGAGCACAGACCAGAGATGGAGAAGGGAAAACAAGAGACTTTGGCTTGTGTTGACTGACTGAACGTGTTGGGACTTGAGACGGTGGTTTTTGAAAGGATGAAAGGGAGTAGTAAAATGAGCTTATGTAGTCAGAGTGTGTGTGTGTGTGTGAGAGAGAGGGATTGTGTGTGTGTGTGGAAGGAGATGAAGTCTCTTGAATTTTTTTCCCCTTCTCAGAATGGTTCTTCTTATTGTTGTCTGACTGTAAAGTCAAGCTACTGCTCACACCAAAGACCAAGACACACAAATATAGGCACACACACAACTACCTGCTGCATATATGAAGGTGTACGAAAATCATGTATATGTATGTCTATTTTAAGTCCCTCTCTTCCTACAGGTATGTCCAAAGTATTCATCTCATCGGAGAGGGAGAAAAAGAGGGAGGCTGGAAGAGGATTGTGAAGTTGAGTGTGTAGAGAGTCAAATGGTAAAAAAGTGAAGGAACATAAAGGAAGCATGGAAATTGGAGGCATGCGATGCATGTTTCATTCCCTTCTACATATATTATTATTAAGTTGGAACATACCCACTCCTCTTCCACACACACGTTATATACCTTGTCTATATGTAAATTAAAAGACTTTTAAAAATCTCTCTGGGTGATTGTGGGCAAGGTCGATGCATTAAGTTTTAAAATATGACTGTAAAGAGTGTAAAAAAGTGGTGGTGGTTGTCTCTCCCTCATCATGGTAAAAACTTAAGCCTCCCAAAGAAGATTGTGTGAGGACTGTATTATTTTTGTGAGCGTTACTCACTCTAGCCAAAAGGATTGTGTAGTACATAGTCAATCCTCATGGATCTCTGGATAGAAGAGAGTGAGAGGAGGAGGAGGAGGAAAAAATGCAATGCACTTTGGCTGGATAGAACATGGACAAAAGGTAGGAGAGTAGGTTATTTCCATGGATCATGGAAGAGGAGAGACGACCTTGGATTTCTCCCTCTCCCTCTTTCAACTCTTTTAGTGGAGCTCCGTCGTGTGTGTGTGTGTTTATATAGCACCAACCATATGTACATCTTTTGGTCTGTGTGCTTTTTATGACGATAAAATTTTTCGTTGGTTCTGCTTATTGTAAAAAAAGGAGAGAAAAGTTGTGCGTGTGTTTGTACATTGTAGATGTATTAGGACATTGTGTATATGGGATCTTCTCCTCAAATAAAGTGTATTCAAGTTAATGGATTGACTCTCTTTTGACTTTGACTTTGGCTCATTCGCCCGAACTCTCCACTTGACATTTAAACGCTGGCTTCCTTGGACTGGAACATGAGAGAGAGAGAGATGGGCCTTGGGCTAATTCTCCACTCTCTTCTTCTCTGTCTTCTCCTTCACGCACACACACACACAGTTGAATCTAGGTACACAGGATGGATCATTCCACCTTCACAATATTATCATCCGAAATGTAAACGGACATTTGTCTATTTTAGCTCTGCCTCACAGGATGTGTGCGGGATAATGGCAAAATCCAAAAAAATATGTATTATGATCATCCCCCTTTCACGCTCTATTACAACTAACATGCGTCAACGAGAGAGAGAGAGAGAAGCACACAAGATAGTGGGCTGTGTATAAGATTAGTGTAGAAAATTGGGAAAAGTACACACAGACACACACACATGTTCGAAGCACATGTAGGAAATACGTCCTACTACATCCTACACGTATACAAATAAGTGTGAACAGTTTGCGTGCTAAATTCTCTTCTGCTGCTGTTCTTCCTCCTCTTCGTAATCAACTGATAATTGCAACGTAACCTTTAGCTTTTAACGACAGGCTCTGTGTGCATCCCTTTCCCTTTGCAGAGGTTCCTCGTCTCTTATATATTGTATAAATATATATATACCTTCCAATCTGTAATGTAATATCACAAAACTACACCAACTACAAAGAGACTACAGTTTGCACAATCCATACACAAAGGAGGAGAGGAAGAGAAAAGTCGGCTTTGCAAAAATTTGCTAGTTTGCCAGTTAACACTCACATAAATTATATTGCCAATTTTCGTCTTACCGCATAAAACTTGGAGGAGGGAGCGGCGGCGGTATGTGTGTATTTGTGTGCGTGTGTGCCTGTCTGTACTTCCTGTACTTTTCATCTATATATAGAGAGAAAAATTTGGAATCATTTCCTCCACTCCCTCTCCGCTCTCCTTGCTTTGTAGGGCATGTGTGTGTACGTGTGTGTGTGTGGAGCCATGGCTTGGCGTCGGGGGGAAAATAATACCCGACAATAAAAGGACAAACCAAACTCTCTCTCTCTCTCTCTCTCTCTCGAACGTATCTCATTTTTGGTAAAGGGTAAATATTATTAAAAAAATTTGTTCGTGCCATTCTCCAAAGGTGAATTCAATCTGTTTCAATGTTGACGTCAGTCCGAAGTGAGGTTTATACAAACCAACTGTTTTGTTACTCATCACATATGAATCACAGCCCCTCCTTCTCCTCCTCGGCTGTCCATCCTCATTTCAGACTTATATGGGGAGGAAATGGCTCATTGGAATTAAAATTGATTAAAAGGTTGTTAATTGGAAAAATATGTTGATTAAATGGAGTCTCGTAGGGAAATTTGTTCTACAGTACAACAAAATGTGGTGGGGTCGTCCTCGTCGTCGTGACGGAATATACTACTTACGGAGATGGAGAAGTAAAACAAGGAAATTAGGGAAGGATTCCGGGGACAGGACAAGACAGTATTCAACTTTTTTAAAAACTAGGATGCGGAGGAGGAGGCTGACATGTTGATGACAAGACAAGACAGGAGGATTGAGGGGGAGGGAAACATTTCAAAATGAATTTTGAGAATAAATATATATTCCACACACACACACACACCAGAAACAGGGGTAAACAAAAATAAGAGGGATGAAGCCACGTGGTTGTGCTAGTAAAGAAAACTTGACGGACAAATTCAATGTCCATGGGCAAAATGGATCTTTATGAGAATTCCCTGCTCTTCTCTTGATAGATTTTATACAGCATCCATTGCAAGACAATCTAAACTTTACATAAGAGATACTCTCAGATGGTTTCTCTCCTCACAAGTCAGTTATCTTTCGAGACACACACACACACAGTCGTGATGGAGATGGAATGAACCAGGAATATTTTTTTAACGAGGCGGGCGGCACGGCGGCGGACATGATCTTCAAAATTTTTCAGCGCTACAGGCTACCTCCTCCTCTCTCTCTCTCTCTCTCCATTTCCTTTTGCATAGTGCACACAGTCTCTCTCTCCACACACACACTCATTGTACAACAATGTCGATGTATAACTAACATTCTATTAAACAACAACAATGTGAGGCGTAATACATTTATCTTGTAATGAACCAAAAAAGTGCGAAGAGAGAGAGAGAGAGAGAGAGAGAGACAGAGAGGAGGAAAAAAGGGAAAAGTAAAATTTCAAGACAAAGTCAACTGAGAAGATGGGTAGATTGTATTGTGTGTAATACACACACACACAGATATTCTGTTTTGATACATGTTGTACGAGATCGTAGAGAAGAGCACAAGCCACAACAGGATACCCAATGGATGATGCGATGCAAATGTCATGTGGATGATAGAATCCATGTATACCCTCATCCACACACACACATACACACACTCTCTTTGCATTGGATGACTACACCCAGAAAAAAAAGAGTTAAAGGAAACGAACCCAACCCAAGTCCAAGCTACGTAGAGGACACACACACACACGGGGAATAGCTGAATATAATACTACGAAAAGTACAAGAGCATTGAAATCTATTTCATTAGAACATTTCCTCCACCACAACAACCAACAGAAAAAGAAGAAGAAGAGATGGAGGAGTCAAGTATGGGGAGAAATGAAGCCATCTCTGAAGAATGTCTATGTTTATTATTATGCTTTACTTGGACTGTGCGTCTGTGAGTGGATGGTGTGTGTGTGTGATGTCAGTATTGTTCATTCAAATTTATTGCTTCAGACAAGATTCCCAAAATTTATATCCATGCAATTAGACTCTTTGCGGCTTTGAGACAAGGAAAAATCTACCTTTTGGAGTCAAACTTACAAAGTACAACTTTTCTCTCTCCCTCACACACGTCCACCTTTACTCATTTCTCTTCTCTCTCTCTCTTCCTCTCCGTACGTGTCCGGTTGACTTTTAAGGCTGAACAATATTATCAGAATCAAATGCCATGATGATGCAACGTGCAAACATGCCAAATTTTAAGTTAGTACATGGTCATTCCACACACAGTAAAGATAGGGGGGAAAGCTCGAGTCTGAAACATTTTTTGATTTCAAACTTGATTTCCTTCTCGTCCACTCGGACTCCACACTGCCCAGGACAAGAGGGATACGCCTTAATTTAATAGATTTATCCTAAATCCCATCTCAAATTATCCTCCTCCTCTCTCTCTCTCATCCTGGCTAATATGACCATTATAAATGATCCTCCTCAGGACACTCATGATAGTGTGTGAAGGGAAAGTGAAATTTTATGAACTGATTTCGCCCCTCTCGCGAAATTCCCAGAGTGTTGACTGTGTGTGTGCGCGTGTGTGTTTTGGTGTTGTGGGCAGTGTTAAATGTATAGCTAATGTGTATTTAATGAAGTTAGGCTCATTTGCCATTACTCAGACGGACAGACAGATATATGATGACATATATGGGCCTCAAATGTGTTTCTTCTCTCTCAATCCCTCACACACAAGGCATAGAGAGAGAGAGAGCCTGGCTTTTACATCTTCACAGCCTGAGAGCTGAGAGACTGGAGGGATTATTCAGCCATAATGACAAGACAATGGGAAATGGATTTTGTTGGATTGAATAGCGAAGAGTGTGTCTGTGAGAGGAAGAGAGGGGAAAAGTTAAAGGGTAAAAACTCTTTACTAAAGAGAATCAAGTTTCAACTTGTTAAACTTTGTTTCTGTTGTCCAGGGGTCATTGTTAAAGACAGAGTAAATGGGATGGAAATGGAGAAAGATAGGAGAGAACTAAGTATATTAAACGACCGTTATCTTCCTCCTTCATTTCATTTCTATCTTTAATCGACTAATGGACTTTCATTTATCATTTCCCATTTGACTACCTACAGCACAATCCCATCAAAGTAATGTCCATAATGCGATGTAAAAGATCTCCATGATTTGCAACTGAATATTTTTTTTGTTCACTCGCAGTATTTTAGAAGGGCTATGCTATGGGGGGTTGTGGAAAAAAAGGGAGAAAAAACGGTGGCCAAAAGTACAAAGAGCTAAAAGAATTGTGTGTTCGTTCAAGTGCCAATTCATTGTGTGTGTCATTTGCATCACATTTGTTCTTTCTGCGTTCCCTTTGATCTCCCTTCTCCTCCATCTTTTATGTTAATGATGGAGGCTAATGTCATCAATATTTATGGGCAATTTATGGGGGTTCTTTTAAATGGATTTCTTTTAAAGTGTGTCTTAAACACACAGGACAGAATGTAGTGTAACACTGCGGTTGAAGAGAAGAAACATAATTATGAAACTGAAAAAAATAGTTGAGAGCCTTCTTGGAAAACTCACTAATTGCCGGCTTTTTGAAAGGACATTTATTCCAGGATGGAGATTTTCATTCCTCATAAATTATGATTTAAATAATAGCTAATCATGTTGTAATCAGAAGGTCATTGGAAAGGATCAGAGAACTTGTAAAGAATTCAAAGTTCCTCTTTAGAAAAGAACGGAGGAGAGAGTGTGTGAGAGGGAAATTTGTTCAAAATCCGTTTTTATTTCGCACAAAAAGGAATAGAATAAATGTAGAAGGGAGGATGATGACACATCGTGGCTATTTCTTCATCCTTTTTGTTTGTGCAGATGAATAAAGGGAATCATTTTAAGTATGTGTGGAGTAATACAATTTGTTACATATTTAATAACAATAGTGGTTGCAGTCATTGGGGTCTACAATTATTTACAAGTTTGTAAAAAGAACATGGAAATAAAAAAACTCTAGTATAAAAATATATAGTATTTGTGTATTTACATAAATATTTAGTGTACGACGAGGTAGTTCTGTTCTCTCTTTAATTTATCTCCAGTTTAACCGTAGACAGCGACTGGCTTGTAATTATTTTTGTTCCCTCCGTACCTAACAAAAATATTGTCACATTTTTGAAAAGGATTTTTTAAAAAATATTTGACATTAATGTTCATCAATTATGTACTACCATTCTGGGATTTGGTCCTTGGGAAAGTGACGGACGACATGAGGGAGCCTAAAAGAAGAAGAAGAATTTAATACAGTAATTAGGTAACGTATCTTCAATTTTATTTTTATTTTACCATTTGGCTTTATTAGTCCCGTAGATCTCTGTCTTTTCCAGGATTGCTCCAAATACAGGACTATTACAATTAAATCGCAATTAATTCATACATTATCGTGAGTATGTGTTTATGTGGACAATTAAACTAGTAAAGTTTTTAACAAAGTGTGTACCGGACAATATTGACGAGGTTTTCAGCCACAAAATTTGCTGTTAAGTAACGGGGATTATTTTTTAACTAGTCACATGAATGTTCAAAAAAATGTACAAGAAAGTTAAGCCCTACCATTCACAACAATGGCTTTCCCCGTGTGTTCTGTCAAAAGTTTACGGTACTGACGGGCCAGGTTGAGAATGTAGGACGCAGCTATTAATTTGATTACGATTATCCCAAGTCAATAACAAAACCTTTAATTTTACAAACTAATCATAATTAATCAGATTCTTTTGTACTTGGCACAGACGCAATTTGAGTGAGACTGAATTGGTCCAGGTCAACTAGAAAAACCTAAATTGAACTCAAATTCCGATTACAAATATTGTGAATGAATTCCTTTTGAAAAATTTAAAATATGGGTTTAAATTACGTACAGCCTCATTGATCACATTATCTGGGGTACTCTTGAGTGCTCGACTCTTTGTGATTCGTACTCTTGACTGTTGAACATATCTAAAGTATTGTAAATTGGTCAATCAAATTAGATTTTATTATCGTAAAAGTGAGAATTATACTCTGAAAGTGTAAAAAAAATTACCTGTCAAAGTTTACAAATTCTTCTCCTCCAGCTTCAATAATCTTACGAACGTTCCATTTCCCCCTACACACACGCACACACACGCAAAGGAATATGGGTAATTTGAGAAAATGAATGACTATTAAAACTGCTATAAAATGACAAGTTTCATTGATCTTCGTGCATTTTTAGGCTGTGAGGACAATAATAAAAAATGTGTCCCTCCTACACACAAATTGTTTGATACAATCCACAAAGACTACAAAGAGCGGGTCACTTGGGAATGCAAGACACACACACACGCTCAGAGTCGGGTGTGCCCTTTGAACCACAATACACAGACAGAGAGATTCAAATCAAAATATTTTGACAATGGGACTTACAGCTCGGCAATCCATATCGGTCTGTCCTCTGAAAAAAGAACAAGTTCATCCATCAATCAAAATGACAAATACCGAATCTGGAATTCTCATCTTTTTAAAAACCTTCCATTTTCCCTACTTAAGTCCCTTTGACGAAATTGTGTGTAATCAACCAAAGTTGTCACAACACACATAAACACACACATTTTTTTACTCATGTCTCTTTATACAGGAAAACTTTATACAAAAGACAAAAAGATTTACACCAAAGGAGACACACAAGGGAAAATTGTTTGGCTTACCATGGTCAAATCCACTGAGGTAATCTGAAATGACCAAAATTGATTCTCATTAATTTCATTTAATTTTTGCCATCCCTACTCAAAAGTGTGATTTGTCATGTCAACTTTACATGGATAGTTAAGTCTGATGTGGAGTGGTGCTTCCCAAGCTAGTAAAGCCGCCTCTTCTTTGTCCGTCTCTGATTCTTCAACCTTCCATACAATCCTTTCATTAGTAATTTAGTCAAATTTTTCATGTTTGTCCTCCTAATTCTCCCTTCACCACCCAATCTTAATAATTAACTTACGGCCTGAGTAAAATTTGCAAACTGGGGTAATAGATCCTTCTCAATCGTTGCAAATATAGGTAAAGTAGAAGCGGGTACCGGTTTCTCGGTCACCGGGTTAGAATCGTTAGTTTGTGCTTTTCCGTTACACACCATCCCACTCAAAGTCAGTACAAAACACAGGAATGTTCTCATTTTAACTGGTGTAACTTGCCTCTATATTTTTGTGAAAGAAGTAAAACTGAAGTAATTTAAGGGAGAGTTGGTAATCCACTGGAATCACAATAATCTCTCGTTATTACGATGAGTGTGAGAAGTATTTAAAAGAATTTTTCACCACAAAAACACAAAAATATGAATCACAATTCCCTTACACACTACACTACACCACTCCTACTCCTACTCCACACATACAGATGATGATGATGACGATGAGATAATATTTTTTTACCACGTCAACTTTCTTCCAATCCTCATCAAGAACTGTCTAATTCGTTCTGCTTGACCAAACTCCTTTCTATTTCATTTGAGGGGAAGGGGGAAGATCATCATTTTCATCTTTTTTCTTCCAAATGATCATACATAATTATTATAATCATATTTTTTTCTCTAATCATCCCTTCACGACGACACACACACACACCACCCAGACTACCAACTGCCAGACTAGGCTATAATGATATTTAACTCATAATCAATAGCTACTTCATATTCTCCTCATGATGTAATGACCAGTGTGTGTGCATTGTTTGTGTGTGTCTCACATTATGTAGTTCCAGCTTCTTAATTAGCTCACGTCTCCTCCTCAACTCAAACTAACTACTTAGCTCTTCGAAATTCTAATGTATGATTATATAGACTCATCGGTGAAGACTTCCGTCAACCAAAGTTCGTTCACTTCAGACACACACAAAGAGACAGAGAGAGAGAGAGAGGGAAATCGTGAGACAGACTGGGCATGGCTAAAAATAATTTAATGTTTTTTTCATTTTGATCAACAATTCAAATGGCAGGAGAGTGGAATTAATGGGAAATATCAAATAAATAAACGTTTTTTTGAAGGGAAATCCATTCACAGGAAAAAGTCAGATTGATTTTGGATAGTTGATAAGGAAGACGGAAATGGTTTGGAAAAAAATTTTAAAAAGTCAATACTGAATAGAAAGAGAGAGTGAGTGTGTGTGTAGAACCTTTGATCTCTCCTCACATTTTTCATCTTCTGCTCTGGATAATAAGAGAGACAGCTTCTGCTGATGTTCCTCTCTCGTGCCATGTGAGTCTCATTCATCATTCATTGGGAAAATGGAAAGAAAAAAAATCCCCAGCAAAACAAAAAACAGCTGACGAGAGTGGTGAGAAGGGGTACCCCCACCACACACACACATAGTCACACACAGGCACACACACACACACATTTGATGGAATGAGAACGAGAGAGTGGCTGTGAGATGATATTTTTTGAGAATTGTTTATTTATTTCGTCATAACTCACTGACCGTGAATTTGGGATGACACAAACTTGTTTACCTGAACCAAATCCTCAATAATTTTTACATTCTTTCAACTACGAGAGTGAATGGACGTCCAAAAGTCCACTCCACACACACAGTCACAGTCACACACACACTCACACAAAAGAGTGTGTGACTAGTAACAATTTTATTTTACCACAACCAATATTGTACCCCAATTTTTTGGCAAACCTTTTATAATTTTTCTCGTTTTTTTCGCATGATCATACTTGAATACCTATGTCATTCGAGTGGGTATAACATTACGACTGTTATGTCTTGAACCCATTAGTAGAACACACACATTTAAAAAAAAGATTACCTAATTAGTCTTTGTGCAATCGATGACCATCAACAGAGAAACATACAGACACACACAAACACAACACACAGAAAAAAATTCAAGTTGTGCTTTAGTCTGAATTTATACGTGGCGTGAAAGTTGAAAGTTGAAATTATGATAGGATTGTGTAATACAATTAGTGAGTTAGCTTTGTGTGTGTGACTGTGTGTGTGTGTTAGGAGGGGAGAGAACGTGATGGTAGAGCTAGAACTGTTTTGTTATCGATGGGGAGATGTAATTCTCAGAAATTTTCGAGTTTAATTAGCCACTGACTCTCCATTCACGTGAATTAGCCGTGTTCATTTAGGCTCGTTTTTTATAGAAATTCCATCTGGGGATTTTATGAGAGAGGGGAAGAAATAAAAATTCTTTTTTTCCCCTCAAGAATTCCAAAGTCAACACATAAACACACGTCACACACACACACTAGATAAATATGCAGGTTGCAGATGTTGACTCATCAAAAAGTCGGAGCGAAGAAGAGGAAGAGAGGGAGGGAGAGGTGAATCTGATTACCCGCATCTGATAGTTATAATTAGACTAAGTTATTTTCTTCAAAGACCTCGGAGTCTCATCACTCCGAAGCAAAAAGGCATAGCGATCGTCATACGACACCCCCGAAAATTTACACAGAGACTAGCATTCCGTCGGGTTGAATGTTGAAATCGGGAGAAGAAAGATGCAGATGCAATGTGGGTCAAGATCAGGGTTCCCGAAATGTCAGAATGCACTTTGAACACCACAACAAGAAGGAGAACGTTTTGGTGAACTCGGATTTTCATGGAATTCTGAGTTTCCTCTCTAGATTTTCATGGATGTGAAACGTGCATGGCTTGGTGCCAGGGAAAAACTAAATTACCAGTTAGGAAAACATTTCCTGGGAGAGTGACCCCACTTTAATAATTCCAAAAATATTACAGATGTAATGTCCAATCATTTTCAGACTGTGTGAGAATGCATGGGAAATTGACGCTGACTAGTTGGGTTGAAAATTAACCATCCTGTTGCGCCGCCTTTCATTCGACTTCACAAGTCAACAGTTAACCAAGTTCACCAGTAGTTCTCATTGTTGCGCCTTTTCCATTGTACTGCCTTTGTTGTCGCTATACAGGTAAGGAATATGATGCTACAAAGATTCAACGAAAAGTCTTTGCTAAATAAAACAATTTTATGCCAAAAATTCTGAAAATATTTTGACCCAGTTAAGAACCAGCAAAAAATACTTAAATAACTTTTATCTCTTCAGACAACTCAAATTAACTATGCAATGGACCAAATGGCTAATGATTAGGAATTAAGTTGTGCATCTCAGAAATCTAAATTATAAATTGTATTCTACACTGTACACAGTAAGTAGTAATGAAGAGCATCCGTTTATTAAAAGATTGGCACGTTACTCTCAAAGAAAATGTGAACGGCTTGTTAATTAAAATGATGGAAAGTGTTATATTTTGGCACCCACTTAAGAGTGGACAGAGAATTTGAAGTGGGGATGAGTAAAAGTATTTTTGATACATTGAGCTGTGTAGAGAAGGTCATGGTTTAAATGAGATTGAGTACTCCCTCTCATCTTCACTTATTATATTAAATTGAGAAAAGTTTTTAATTGACGGAACATAATTAGAACACTTGAAATATATCCTCCTTGGACACACATGGACGCCCAATGAAGTTCAAGTGTGGAGAGATGCCTCGTTGCTTCCAAAAAGAATCTTCACAGGAAAAAACGCAGTTCAACGGAAATCTGCCAAATACACAAAACTTTAGTCGAATATAGACAGCTTTCCTCATTTGAGAGTTGTAATAATAATGGATGTATTAACGATGCCCTTCTTTTTTGGTGTATTTAACTGGAAAGTTCTCCCCCTCCATTCACACACATTCCCTCATAATATCCTTATCATTGTACAAAAAAAGTTTCACTTTTTTTACAACTCTATTTTTTTATTTTCAAGTTTAACCCTTTAATTGCCACCTTCAACAGCTCAAAATATCAACCCATCATCATCTCTCTCTCTCTCTTCTCCCCATTGTCAACGTTCAACGTCAAGTTTCCAACACATTGTAAGTTTATTATGCGAGTGTGTTTGTGTGTGTGTGGAATATTTTTCTCATGCAAAAAAGGGAGGACAATTTTACAATGTGGTTTTTTGAACCCATTTTTAAAGTGCGATAAAAATAAACGACGACTGTAGTACACAGTTAATTAGAATTATCAAAGGAAAAGTGTTGTTTTACAGTAGAGTACAGTAGAGTACAGTAGTAGATTGGAGAGAGAGACAGAAAATTGTCAAAAGAGAGTAGTGTGTGTGTGTGTTTGTTGTGGTTTTTTCATAATCACTTTAATTGAGATGAAAATTTACTCTAATATTCGAACTTCGGCACGTCTCTTTTCTGACTTGCTTGACTGCACGGCGAGTTCAAAAACTTGTATATTGTATGACAATAACTGTCATTTAGTGACTCGAGATCTCAAGTAATTTTCTGTAATTTTCCCCAACACACACAAATAACAACCACTAATTAGTATTTCACAATAAAATTGTGGACCGTACTAAAGATACAAGGGGCTCTCAATCAGATGATCGATTATCATTAAAAGGAGTACACAAAAAAAATGAGAAAGATTTTAAATTATTGCCAAACATAAATTGCACTGAATGAACTTTGAGACTTGTGGACTCTCAGAAAAAATGCACACAATCAAAATTAGTATGAACCTTATTTAATCTAGTCAATCTCCATAATAATAATAATATCATAATCTCTCCATCAAAATGAGATTACGGGGGGCGAGATAAAAAAAAGAGTAAAATCTTTTGATGACGTCAAGCTAAAATCTTTTTCTTAATAAACACAAAAGTGAGACACAAATGTTAACTCTGGTTTTTTTGATACATATTCTGCTCTAAAGTTGAGATGAAGTTTATTTAGATGACTTTTTCCTCTCATTTTTCTCATGATGTACTCCCATAATAATCATTATTTACATCATAAATCTCCGTCCTTATCAATGATCGTGCTCGTCTTATCCCTATATTTAATCCCCTCCTCCATTCCCTTATTATAAACTTTCGAGATTTTTACGCATTGTAAAATATTTGTGTGCATACTTTAATCTTAATATCCCAGACAAGTCGATTCATCTTCATTTTTTGAAACACAAGAAATTGACTGTCATGAATTTTCTCTCTCTGCTCTTCCTCCCTACTTGGAGCTGAATCTCTTGAAGGCAAAAAGAATTCTCAAGACACGACAATGAATTTGGACTAAATTTAGCCAAGCTTCAACTGTGGACCTCTGTTCATAGTTATCCATTCTCTTTGTCCACACACACACAGTCACCGCCAAGTTTGTTATTGTTATCTCGCGTAGAAATTTTTTGATCAGTTTCCCTTAAAATTAATACCACCATCATCATCACCACACCATAATAAACACAATGGGGAGCTCCACACACACACACAAAACACACAAGTACAAGTGACACTCTTACTTGTACGTACATACCATACAAATGATGCACAATATTTTCTCTTTTTGTCGAATTAAAGGCATTAATTATAATGTATTCTGTGTGCTAGCATTCATTGTGATTTATTATAGTATCTCTTTGTAGGAATAACGTCTGTTCTCCTACAATGTACGATACAATGATCCACTGACTGTGTGTGTGTACTACTAATGTATTGAATAGCAGAGAGAGAGAAAAGAGAGGGTTTGTATTTTTTTGGACGGAGGATGTCAGATCTAAATTTGGCCTTGAAATTCTGTGACACAGTGTACTTACTACGGATGTGGGTTTGATTCTCTAGGATTTTTTTCAGAGAGATGCGGTGCATTCTGCATTGCATTGTCGGCTACACAAAAGAACGGCTGAATAAAAAGTGTTTCTTTCTCCATTATAAATTTTATTCATATTATTTGTGTATTAAAAGAGAGGAGGATTTTATTTTGGAGATTTGAGTGCACTCTTGTACAAACATGCACGGGTTAATTATTTGTGATGACACTTTGACATTGCATGTGACGTGTGTGTGTGTGTGTTGAGGTCATCCATTCTGTTGCGCACTTTTTTTCAACTCAGAATGACATCCATGAGTAAAATCTTAATTTGGCAGGACTAATGTCAGTTAATGGAGGATGGCCTATGTGTGCCTGTGTACGTGTGTGTGTACTGTGTGCCTGTGTGTGTGTGTGTGTGTGTGTGTGTAGGGACATATGTGAGTCATTATTGTTTATGAGGATTTTTACATGGATCATGGATACTCATTTTTTATTACTTTATTTCGTTGATGGCGGGGGTCCTCGTCCACACAACACAAAACACACAGTGACACACACACACATACACAAATAACAGTTAAGGAGACATTCGATGAATCTTTTTTAATGGATTGACCGATGACAGGTTGAATGTCATTCCGTACAAAATGTATACTGTATGTACACCGCATAGAATGAGAGTGAATTGGTTGGCCTACTGAATTGAAACGGACGATCCATCAAGTCCAAAAATATTTGTGTGTTTGTTTTCACTGATCTGTCCTTTGAGGTCTTGTGATCGATTGGAATGGGAATGGAAAATGGCCATTCTAAAATGGATACACAAGAGTATGTAGTATCGTTTGTTCATAGTGTATTACATAGTCATTATGTAAAGTATTAACTACTTAACTTTGTGTATTCATTTTATTAGTAATGGTCACGGTGGATTCTCCTTGAATTCCATTTTGGACATTGTCTCTCTTTGTACAAATTGTTTAATTAATAATCTGTAGGCATGTGTTTTTACAACACATGTACTTTGTCGAGACTCTCCACTCGAGAAGAGAGAGAAGGGGGCTTAAAGGGGACCAAATAGTTGATTAGATGAATGGCTTATGACGCCCCTCTGTCCCTCTTAATAACGCAATTAGAGTTACAGCATATCTTTTATACCTTTTGTCAATACAATAATTGGATTTTTGAGAGTCCATAAGTCAGTCTGGATATTACATATTTTATCATAATATCCACAAAATTATTTTTCACTGTTGGTCAAACCACAGGAATTTGACTGTAATGTTGATTCCAAATTGGAATGAGATTTGTGTAAAATTTACACTGTAAATACATAAATAAATTCCAGCCCCCCTTCACGACTATCAAATAATATTTTCTCAATTAATAATTAAGATGATGAAATGAGACATTCATCATGCAATCAGTTGTATTTATCTGATGATTGAATGGGACTCGCTTCACCATTTTGGGCTGTGGATTCAGCATCTATTTTAAATGAGAAAAGGCTTCACACCGTGTACTACACACACACGTACAAGAACACAGTGTGAGGTTGAGGGGAAACAGATTTGGAACAAGTTGAACCTTACACGTGTACCCACACACTTAATTGCTGGTTTAATGTACATAAAATAATGTTAGACTGAGTTAGTGTGTGTGTGTGAACCGTTACGATGGGTAGAGTAAAACAAATATTTTTTTAATTACAGACATTACAGTCATTATCCAAGACCACGAATCACAACAACAACAACGAACACTGTATTTCTTCTCTGCTGCAAGCAATGTAAATGTACAAAGTAGAAAGGATCTTGGAGCAAAATGAAAGAGAGTCTCTGTGTGACTCCATGTCGCTCATTCTCTGTGAACACAGACAATAAATAATTATAAAGTAAATTAATACCCAATCGACAGCAATCAAACAAGAGAAAGTATGTAGTGTAAGAGTTTGAGGCTTGAGCGTATCTTCCAAATTAGTTATTTTCTTCCAATTTTTCATTTTCTGAACAGTCATTACGTATTACGGTCACGTGGAGTTTGGATCTCAAGTCGACAGTGATTCAGCTCATTTGAATACATTTCAGTTTTTTGAAGGAAAATAGCAACGGATTTCCCATTTTTATGGCAATGATGTGTGTTTGTTGACTTTTGAGTTATCTCATCTCTTGTCAATTTTTTCCGCCCCACTGCCCCATTTCGAACAGAGGAAAAATATGGAAAAATCATAACTGATAATGTGTAAAACAAATCCTTTTGTGTATTTACATTATTACTACTTTACTCTGCTAAATGTTTTGGCATTTAAAATTATAATTTTTAATTTGACCACTTTGAACATACAGGTCTCATCTCATTTCATGAAAATGCACACATTCTGTGTGTATGTGTGAAAAATTTGACGTTTCATCATCTTAAGCTTATGCCTCCTCGTGGCATGCCAGCTTAAAAGTAAAAGGTAGAATGAGTAGATACGTATTTTTTGTTTACTGAAATAATTAGTGATTGCTTACGTAATTAATTACAAAAAGAGATGATGAATCCGAGATGCGATCTACATACAACATGGCTCCATACTTTTTGACTGTCGATCCTGAGATAATTCGGGACACTGAATTGCCCGTAGTGTGTACAGTAGTTACATACAGTAAAAGGCTATGGGTAGGTGGATGTGATTCACTTTGATTAGATTTAAGGTGAACCATTACTTTACGTACTTTGATGATGAGAGTAGTGGATAAATGTGGTTTGATGGTGAGGGTACAATACAGCTCAAACCACCGTACAACAATGACTTGATGCAATTTTAAATATATTCTAATAAAATTAGGAATCAGTCTTTCTCTCCCCTTAACCATCAAAAAAGTGTCCCAATTCCAAGTCCAAATCTGATTAACTGTCGACCGTAAAAATAACTAGAAAAGAGAGAGAGAGAGAGAGAAGTAACAGCTCGAAATCCCTTCTCACAGAACTAAAACCTCAAAAAATGAAGAGTAAACTAGAAAGTTTGTAAGATGATTTTTCCATAGTTAAAATCCTCATTCTATTTATAACTACATTGTAATTATTTTTATCACACCCACCTCCCTCCCTTCCACACACCAGACACACGCACACACACACAGAAAGAAGATGTACGAGTTTAATTATATTAATTAATATAGCCCTTGCACGAACTCTTTGAAACTAAGGCTATTAAGTTGACAATTTTCGTCAATATTGAATCAACTTGTTCAATATTCACACACACACACAAATATTTGTTTGAAAATAGTTGAGGACAAAAATTTTGTTTAATATCATTTGACAAACAAAGAACTGAAATTGATAATAAAAAATTCCACAAAGGAGAACTGCATTAATCTTCCGTTTTATCATTTTTAAATGCAAACTTTGAACTGCCGATGTTTACTCCATGTCAAAATTGATCAAATACAAATTCACCCCTTGTCAATAGAATCAAATTTTGGATTTTTCAAAATACTTAATGTGAATCTGGATTTTTTTAAAAAATGAAATAAAATACATACTCGGACGCAGTGTGTAAGTTTTAAGAGAGGATTTCGTCAAGTTGAAAACCTGAGGACAGTGAGGCCTCAGAATGAACGCTTGGTTTGTGCAGCAGGTAAAATATGAGAGTGGCTCTACACACACACAGACACACACCCCTGTGTACATGTACACACGAGGTAGATTAACAGGTGGGGGAAGATTGGCTCGTTTATACGAGCACAAGGATGAAAACTCCAACAATTGAACAGTTCTCATCCAGCCTCTGTGCCGTCAACAATCAGACAGCCACACACGCGTGTGCAGTTTTTTGGATTTCATTGTTGCAGTTGTGAATATTGTTATAGCCAAAAAATTTTATGTATTACCTACATATGGGATTGTAAAATCTTCTCTGATACCCCCAGTGCTACTATAATCCGTAGAGTGTAAGTTTTGACGATAATTTTTTTGTGAAATTTGTGCATCTACGGGTTATGAAAATAACTCACTCTAAAAAGGAATTTATGTTCCAAGTGAAATTGTTTTAATTGTGTGTGTTTTCGTGTGTAAAAATCTGAACCTAGGAGAATTATAAGTTGATTGTGTGTGTAGAGGAGGATTTAGAGAAAAGTTTTAAGGGAAAATAAAGGATTTAAGTACAAGGGTAGAATTGTACATCCCGTGTTGTCCCTGCGAGTGTGTGAGTGCATGAAGGAGAAGAGGGACTCGAAGTAAATAAACAGAAAAAAATAATAAATAAACCTCAGCGTCTTGTCGTCTCTGGATTTTCGTGTAGACGCAACGCTTGATCATCAAATTTTTCATGTAAGCACAAATTTTTTTGTTGTTGTAGTAAAAATCCATTTTTCCTCTAGTTATTCCGAGGAACCGAAGAAATGTGAAAAGAGTTGAGAGATCAGGCACACACAAGTACACACAGCTTTGCATATTAGTTGAACTGGAGGGAAATCATAATAATTCAGATTTTGTACATGGAGATGCGGATGAAGGAGGCTTGTCAATAATCTCTCCGTTGAAATCCACACACGTTTTGATTTGGACTGGGAATAAACCTGACATGAGGGATGAGGATGAGTCCACCAAAAACCATCTTGTCATCCTCCGGAAGATGCTATGCGTGCATTTCCAGAAAAACTTCATCTTTCCCCATGTTAGCACATGTGTAAGATGCAATTATGGGTGTCTTCAGTTTTTTTGACAGAGAGATCGTCGTTTCTTCTTTCCTCTGGATTCCCATCGGCTGGGATTTTTTTCCATTTGTTGATTTTGGTAGACACTATAAAAATTTGTCTTATCCTTTTTTGATCCCTTTCAAAATGACAGCGTATTAATTTCCTCTCCTCCCTTGTCGTGTGTTAAACTCATCGTCAGTGAAGGGAGTCAGTAAAGTTCATTCAGGATTTTCAAAATTTATTTGGACTTTTTTCCCCTCTCCACATCCAAGTGTGTGCGTGTGTCATCATAAATGTTTAATGATGACTTGGATAGTTTTTTTACGTCCATGTTTTCTTCTCTAAACTTCCTTTCCGTCTTCGCAACTGGCTTGGAAGGCCAGCGGGGGGAAACTGTCAATTTTTCGGATGTGGAGCGTGGTCTCAACACCTCCCTTCATATTCCTAATTTAGAAATTTTTGAAGAGAAAAAAAGGTCTCATTTTTTCTCTCTTGTGCAGTTATTCTAGTTCCCTTTTTACTCATCTCTACTTTTCTAAATGGAGGGAGACTGACTTGTATATTTTTGTGCACAATTGTCTGGTACACTTATTCCACGATCCTTGCCTCCTCTGTGGTTTCTCGTTCTGCTTCTTCATCCTCTGTCTTTGTTGTGTGATGTGTACGGTGTGATGTGTGTGTGTGTGTGTGTTGTTGCTGGTTTTTGGTGAGGAGGAGAATTTCCTCATGTGGTTGGTTTCCTGGTTCCGTTACACTTGCTCCTTTATATTTTTCTGTGCCTCCATTCTTGTGTATATTTGTGATGTCCTGACCAACTCTTGTCACTCTATGTCCAATCCCATTAAGATCTGGTTTAAAAAATCAGCAAAAAACCTTCATTCCCCTTCACCCTCTCTCTCTCTTTGTTCTGATGTGCCTGTCTCTCTTTCTTTTACTATCAACGAGGAATTAATTTTGAGAGAAAGAAAAAACTGATCACGAACACTCGAGTACGGATATTATTATTACAATATTGAAATTCAAGGTTTTTATAATCAGGGATGGAAATCAATAAATTGTGTCCTGTAGGCCAATGCATAATCTGCATTGCTGTAGTGTAATGAGTGGAGTGTACATCATATCTCAAGACAGAGAAAATAGGAATCTAACTGATCCTATCCTCCACACACATACGCAGTGTTCTTATGAACGTACATGATCATACATACAGAATAGAGATATTCATACATGTAATTTAAAAACCTTGCTCAACAGTTAGAGTCGTTTGAGAGAGTCGTACGAGGTTTTGTCTTTTTGCCTCATGAAAAAATGGAGACTGACGACGAGGATTACAACTATGAAAAGGAGAGAGAGGAGGAGGAGAGGAGGATGGAGATGAGGAGCAGGGCTTCACAGTTCGTGTCGCTTCGCTACCTCAGACAAAACTTTAATTTCGAACGTAACAAAAAAAGACTTATATCACATCCACACACACATCTGTATAAGAACGACACATATCATTGTGTGTGTGTGTGTGGTGTGTATACAGGGGGCTGCTTCCGTGTACTCTCTCCTTTCGTGTGTGTGCGTTTGAGGACAATGAGGAGATGAGATGCGTTGATGCACGAGTTTGGGAGAGGTGAATGTGAGTGAGTCAAATTCACAACTACTGAGTAGACGTTTTGGAGTTGTGAATCGACGGGACCGTTTATTTTCAGAAATACGATCTTCATTTAATTCTATTACCTGCAAAAAAACCATACGACGGGCTTGCCTCACCATACAAAGTTAGTTGACTTGGCCCTCCTCTGTGTGTGTGTACATGTGTGTGTGTGTGTGCAACAGTTTCTGCTGTGAGAGGATGTTTTTTCTCTCTCTTTTGGAATATGACAGGAATGTACTCTCAACGCACTTTGGAGGATATATATTGTGGGCTAGAGGGCCCTTCTTCTCCTTTAATTTAAGTTTTGTCAACAACATTAGCTTTTACTACTACACACACACACAGTACACTCTACGAGAGGAGAAACCTAATGAAGGTAATGCTTGGAGTTAAATCAGAGAGAGAAGTACCACAACCCAGAGAAAAATCTCTCCTCTCAATTACAATGTTCTGATGTAGGCAGACAGACACGAGATGATATTGGAGGGATGGGGAGGGAAGGGAAAAGAAAAATGTGAACTCAAAAAGAATTTACTGTAATTGCAGCCCAGCTACTGTGGCCATACAGTCGAATATGTGTGGAATAATGACATGATCTTTTTCTCTTCCTCTCTCTCTTTTCGAGTGTGCATCAGAGAGTATCAAAAAGGCAATAATTGAAAAAATGGAAAGAACCAAAATCCCCCCATTTTCCACACGACTGTGCTCACTCACCAGAGAGGATTCATTCTCTTGTACAATTTTTAATGACGACGACAATGGCCCACAGCTAAAGTTGAATACTTATTTTTATTCTTGTTTATTGACATTATTACAGAGGGATTAGTGCGTGTGTTTGCTGTGTACTCTTATTCTTCTTATGATCTGTCCACAGGCTGTAAACACTAAACTACATTTTGAGTCTGTCTTTAACTGGATGGACCTCATCTCAAATTATGAGAGAGAAATTGTTTTGTTCGTCCTAAAGAGAAAAAAATGAGAATGAGAGTCTCGTGATATGAAACTGATTGTGACGGAATCCATTAAAATGAGAAAATTTTGAAGTGGGGAAAAAATTGTTCAAATGAGTATTCAACGCTTTCTATCTAAAAGGAGAATATCAAAATGTTCTTTTTTTCTAATTTTGATAAATTGTCATCATGTTATAATAGCAGTGTTGTTTTTTTCTGAAAATATGAAATAAAATTTCATATTGCATTGTATTGTGTAGCTACTCATCTTTTACCTCGGCTCGTACGAAAGGATTTTTTTTGTCTCTCTTTTTTGACTCAAGAGTCATACATTGTCTCTGTTGAAAATTGCTCTTGAAAAACCTTGACGACGACGATGGTAATTGTAGTAAAAGTTTATGAGGATCTCTCTCTCTCTCTGTGTATGTGTGTCTTTCAAATGAAAATGACTCTTTGGTGAGTTTCCTCGTCTGGATTTCAATGGGAAATGATTACAGGCCACTGTCTAATCTAGACTGTGTGTAGCCCCTTTAAAAATCACACTGAGTTAATCATGTGTGTGTGTTTTGTTTTGTGTGTACTGTGCTGTGTGCCTGCGTGTGTGGAGTACCTACAAGAGGAATTATTTTTATAGTACGAAAAGGAATGTGCAAAATGGCAGAGGAGACAGGAGAGACTAGATACTCGGACTATATTACATTTTTTTAACGGGCCACTTTAAATCTGTACACAGAAAAAGAGCATGTATCTTTGTAAATGGAGGGTGAGGGTGCGTGTGTGTGGAAAGTAAATGTGGATTGGAGTCAAAGTTAATCTTAACGCTAACACACACACACACACACACAACAGAAAGTATATAAAAACAACATTATTATTATCCTATGGACTGTGAGTACACTTTGCCTTGAGCTTCCTTGTTTTCCACTGTAAATTTCTGCTCGCTTTGCCATAAACTCCAATGAGTACCACACTCAAATTATTCCTTGTTGGCTGGTTTTTCTTACAGAGAAAGAAAAACAGACGAAACAAAAGAGCAACAAGTATCATGGTAATGGGGAATTACAGGGATTAAGAGAGGATATTCTAACAATTCACATTAAAGTTTACTCAAATGATTGCACAGCCTGGTCCCTATTTACATCTTCATGGTCTTTGGTACGTTCCTTGGATTTTAGAATACATATGGCACTTCCATGGTACATAAAGAAAAGAAGTATATAGAATGAAGTTGGATTTTTTTAAACAAATTTAATTTAGAAAAAAATGATCATGATTAGAGCTATTATTAAAATTGGGAGAGTTTGTACTATAATGAAAGGACAGGGAGTGAACGGCTCTCAAGAAGAGAATATACAGAGCAAAAGAGTAGCAAATACGATGACGCTGACCATTTTGTTGACCTCCACCTCTACTAGTAGAGTTGACTGTCGTTGGACGTAATGACAATGAGTGGAGGAGTTGTATTTTGTGCTGTATTGAGTTGTAGTTGTGAACAGAAGTGTTTTGCATGGGGTAGAGTAATAATTAAGGGCTTTTGTCTATTTATTTGGCGTTGTCTTCTCCTTCGTCTTAATAAAGCGCTGTCTTTTACAAGGCTAAATTAGGGAACTCACCTTTTTTGACTCGAGACATCTGAGAAGAGCGACTCAATGTGTGTGTATTTGTAAACGTGAAGCCGTAATGGATGAGTCATGCAATGATACAACCACACACACACACAGTACAAATTCTCATTGACAATTCTTTGAAATTTGTAGCTAAAGCCGTGATTGTGTTTTTTCCTCTCTCCCCCTCTGTGTGTGTGTGTCATTTGTTTATTAGTTTATGTATTGCGTGTGTTAGAGTCTTCTAAAAAAGGGTGAATTCTGATGATGGCATGTGTAAAATTTCAGAAGTTTTTGCGCAGTCCTCATCATCAGTGATTGAAATTGTAAAGTGTTCTGTAAATTTGGGAAAACGTTAGACAGATGCAAATTCATATCAGCCAAATGTCATATTGTACACACACACACCACACACTCTCAAAAACATGGCAGCAAAATGGCTTTCCCTTTCTGGCAAATATTGCAAATATATGTCATCTCATACACTGCCCTGCTGTGTTGTAGTAGTGCACGCAAATTGTTGTATAAACATATTGACGTTGTCTGGTTTGCCATTTGACTTTTTTCAAGTCAAATAGAATCCGCAGTTAAAAGTACAAACACACACAGACACACACAGGGAGGGAGGGAGGGAGAAAAAATAGATTTTTAAAATGTACATACATTTCTCAACATTACTATTATAACAGAGGAAAATTACCACTATACTTTCGAACAATAATACAGCCTCCATGTCATCTATTCATTACGCTTCAATTCTTCATGGAATGTTCGTGTGGTACACTGTGATCTGTACATCTCTCTCTGTGAGTGTGTGTGTGTGTGGAGAGGGAACAAGATGAATAATTCATTCATTTCACATTCAGAAAAAAATGCTTTCATTTTATCCTCCAGCTAAAATACATGATTGTACATCCAAACTTTAAGCCACACACTCTCACTCTCTCTCTAATACGACTATTGTAACATTAGCAGACACCATTTGGAAGAATAAATCAATGGATCAACCATACACGCTCCTCTGACTCTACCTCACATTCCTCTCAGTCCCTAAACGGTCTTCCTGACACATTTATTATCCATAAATACCCCCAGTTCGAAAAAAAGAGACAAAATGCGAAAAAAATAATTTATCGTAAAAATATTTACGCTCCAAATTTCAACATGGACATTTCATTTAACATTTTTCTCCATTTCCCACTTGTACATTTTTTTTCAAATTTCTCCGTGTTTGTGGAGGATCTCTAGGTAAGCAAAATTCTCCTCCATTCCCACGTTAAATCACGTAATCATAATTAACCATTTTTTTATTGTTAATTTCCAAATGATCAATGGCTAAAAGGGAAAAAATGTCTAAATGGATTTTCCTCTTACAAAGATACTCTTATGGCTTGTGTCAAACAGAGGCTCTGTTTCACACAATATAATTAGGAGAACCTTCAGTCTTAATTTAATTTGCATGGATCTTTTTTGACGGCACACACACATCACACACACCGTCTTTTTTGCACTCCCACCACTCACAAGATTATAAATTGCAATTCATTAACCGAGGCAGAGGTCATTCCTCTAAAGTATTTCCCTGAGGATTCGCACAGTGTACAATTATTATGTTATGAGAAATTGCAAACTCATATTCCACATAGAGAGACACACGCACATATACTCAATAGAGGAGCCGACCGATCATCTCCTCATTGCCACCGTCCTCTTAAATTTCGTCATCCTCTTCTTACTCTCCTCCTCCTCTACAATCATTTCATGTTGGACACAGCTTGAAAATAATGACGGCTCTTTAAAGAAATGTTGACTCCTTGTCGTCCATATTTCGTCCTTTATTGTAGGGAGTTGATTGGGAAATGATTGATTCCTCATATTTTCCTCCACACACACACACACACTTTGTGTGTGTGTGGACGACTCACGGCGACCACACGTTTCTCTCTCTGAAATACATACACAGTAGTGGAGTATATCAAATTACTTCCATTGTGGCCCAGTGTACGAATATTTCACATAATAAATCTATTCACTTGCTTCAGACTTTGTGGACGGAGAGTCCAAGTCCTGTGCTCCTTTTCCAAACTGACAATTATCCTGATCAATTGTACTGCACTGTATGCAGAAAGAGAGGGAAAAAATGCAAAACCACCAATATCATAATCATAGAATGTGCACTTTGATTTCTCTTCTCTCCATCGTATCGCATTTCCAATTCTCGATTCGAGTCCCACACTCCACATATAATTTACATAGAGAGAGAGAAACGTAGGTGTGTGGTTTTACATTTTTTACAGAATTTTACAGATGAAAACTTTTTTTGGGGACAAAAAAGTGTTTGTTCAATTAGAACAAATTGTCTTGTTGGACTGGGCCGACATGATTGCAGATTATTTGTACAGATGAGAGAGAGGGAGAGAAATTCAAAGTAGAATCCAATGCAACAATGGAGTCGAAATTGTGAGGAGGATAGTTGGGTCGGGATGGAATGTGCTAAAATGATGGCGGACAAGTGCAAATACAAGACTAATGGTGCATTTTTAATGACAAAGTAAAGTGTTTCTTGAGTGAGAGAGAAGGAGAAGATGTGATGTGGGGGATCCTTCACAATATTTTTCAATAATGCAATGGTCTCTAAAAGGACAAATGTGAGAAAATTATAATTAGCCAAGAATTTTCCTCGAAGGATGATTCATTGAGATTGACAAGGGAAACCTTTGACTACAATACTCTACAATGATAATGTGGGGTGATGGTGGTGTGATGTGATCAAATGTAGGTGTGTGGGGTTATTTTGACACTTTCAGCTCCTGCCCGTACCTTCATCAACTTGACTGTAATAATAATGTGGGCCTAATAAGTCTTGACGTCTAAACGATTCGAATCAGATTTGATTCAAATCTCTGCTCTCTTAAATTGTAATATATTAACCAGTTGGCTGAGTGGAGTGTGTAATGTGGCTGTGTGCAGTATGACGAAATAGTCAGAGAATCTCTGTTCGTAATGAGGCCGAGAAATTGTGTGTAAAATGAAACTGTCGAAAATGTCATCCTCCCTCATTCATTCTCATCGCATCTCTTCTCTCTCTCTCATCTCGTCTCTCTCAAAGAGCGAGGATTCTTTTGAATGGCAGAATAATGCGTATTCATATTTTGGAATATGATATTCAGAGCCGCTTTTTGATGACGATGCAATGTAATGGAAATGCAGGATTGATTGAGAACTCCATCCTCAATCAATTCAAAAATTTTTTTCAAATCTTAATCAAGGACTGAATTGAATCTAATCAATGGACTATAACGGTATTGCACCATCCATCCTCCTCTTCTACATCCGTATCCACAGTATAATAGACACATGCGAAGGTGGTACACACATCTACTGTGTAATTTGGATCGGAATAATTTTTTTGTGTAGTACTTGAGAGTACTAGAGAGAGAGGGAAGAGGAGGACTAATTATGATTATCCTCCACCCCCTCTTGTTAATCTAATTCCAAAAAGGATTCTCTCTCTCCACATACATAACTACATATACTATAGAATGGAAGTCTCATTGAATTGTTATTATTATTATGATTGTGATGTAATCCTCTGAAAAAGACACACACACACAAAGTACAATAATGTACGAAAAGGAAAAAGTAAAAGTTGTAACTTGTACATTTGTTCACAATGTCCCACCATTCACCAATCCAACAGTCCCACAGAAGAATGGGAAGAGAGAAATGTACTTCATGTATGTATGTAGTTTTGACGTAATCTTTTAAAGCAACCCATAATTTAGCGACAAGCTAACAGAAATTGGATTATTTATTAAATGAAATGAAGTGGAGGTGACTAAAGTAAAGTAGATCACAACTACCCACCATTATGTTTAACAACTCTTCGTCTCCTCCGTACCAAAGGAGACACAGACACACATGTAGGGAGAGAGAGAGAGACGGTGTATTGTGTCATCAAACAAGATTATTATATTGACTGCAAAAAGGAGTCAAAGAAAAATTGTCCAATTGTACACACACACACACACACACACTGAGTAAAGTGAGTGAGGCTCATTGTCTGGTTAGACGAGTTGAGATGGGAGCTTTTGTGAGTGGAGGAGACGGGCAAAAAGGACGACATTAACAAGGACCAGAATTGGAATTTGAGGAACTAGGCTAAGGCTACTATCTTGTACTCACATTTCTGTGAAGTGCATCTCCTCTCTCCTCTTCTCCCCGATGCAATGCAGTGGAAGGATAATGTGGGTGCCCCTCTCTCTCTTTCTTTGTTTCTGCCACGAGCGTTTAAAATTAGGCATTCTTTGTCAAAATATATATTCTCTCCCTGAGCAAACCAGTGACTTTGCCTTTTTTTCATTATGTGTGTCTTCACTGTAGTTGTTGATCGTTGACGTAGAAATGCTAATGTTCTCCATCCGTCCAGGAGATAATAATGAGAAATTCAAAGTGAAGTGAATGAAGAGACAGAGAGAAAGGAAAAAAATACACTGAGAGTCTTGGTAGAACTACTGCTAAGAGGCTCAAATCAGACTGGAGCAAAAGGCCAAGTTAAAAAAGAGAAGGAGGAGGGGGAAGACAAACAGGGAATGTTGAATGAGAAAATGCATCTGTACACTTATCTGTAATCTAGTATTGTCTGTGTGTTGTCATTAGGTGTTTTCTCCCTCTGACTTCTTCCTTGGCTCGGATTTCCGTGTTGGCTCGACTCCATTTGCAACATCACAAATTGCTCCTCCAAATCCCATGTTTTCTCCCAGTATTTTAGTCTCTCGTTACAACCAAATAAATCCAACCAACATGCAAATACAAACACACTCTTCTCTCTCCCTCCCTTCCTCCCCCTCTCTTCTTTTCCTTTTGAGGCCAATTCCCTCCCAAATTGGAAGTTAGACAATTTGAAGGGGGGAAAATCCATTCAATATTTGACAGGGATGAACAAATCAGGATGTCAAGAGAGTACAACGTGCATACAGTACAAAAGAGACTATTATTGGAAAAATATCCCACAACCCCTGATTTACTCTAATTGAAAATATAGTAAGTAGTAGTAAATGTGGAGGATTTTTTTTTCGTTCGCTCTTTTTCACATTTATTTCCTCTCAACGAGCCTCATTTTCTGGATGACAAATACCGTCTGAAAGGGGGAAGTAATTCAAAATTACATATTGCAAAACTTTTTGATCATTCAGGGAAATTGATGTCTAGTACATAAGAAAGAGTGAGTGTGTGTGTGGGAATCATTCTCAAGTTTCTGGTTCACACACACACACATCTTGCTACACTTAAAAATACTTAGAGTCATTTTCCTTGCTAATTTTTTTCGTATGAAAAAAGGTGAGGGGAAGGAGTGTGTGTGTGTACAGACTACTACAGACATGATATTATACAATATTAATTTTTGTTTCAAAGTGACGTTTGATTTATGATGAGAGAGTGTGGGTCCATTTTGGAGACTCACATAATAATACGTATGAATCAATGTCAGAGACTTTTACGTCTTTATTTGTGTGTGTTGGACAGGTACATGAGTTGTTGTGACCATTGTTTCATCCGTCCACAGAAGAGTTTCTCCATATATTGTGAATTGTACAGGAGGAGAGAGAGAGATGTTATTATTATGAAAAGGACCTTATAAGGGGAGACATGTTGATTAAAAATCAACATGTAAGAAGAGCAATGTTCTTGTTCTTGTCACTTCTCGAGTGTCCCTCTTTATACAGCAGCCCTTGTGACTCAACTTACCTTGTTTCCCATTACTTGTGCTTTTAAAATCACTGATATGGGTTGACTCCCGCTATTGTGACAACCACCTTCCCAATTTTTCTCTAAAAAATGATCATACAAATTGAGATCGAAGGTCTTCCTCAAGGAAACCATCCCGTCAATTCCTCTCTCTCTGTCTCTCTAATTTGAGCGAGACTAAAATTGTGTAATTAAACATGGCGGCACTGTTTTGCTAACTCCTTTAAATCCCATGTTTAAATATTTTAAAATCCCATGTGTCTGTACTATGGAATAAACAGTGCAACATTCCGTGATAATTATGTTGAAGAAGCTCTTTAAATCGAGAGTCAGGCTCGGGAATAATGGACGAAGGTTTAAAGGTTACCGTCCTTGTCTTGTGTGTCCATGTCATGTACACAGAAAACACACAGGCAGACAATGAAGTGTTAGGAGTCATGAGTCGTCTGACATAATACATTTTTTTCTCCCTTGTTTCTTATGTGGAAGTCGCATTATGTTTACTATCAGATCGTTATGATCACTGTTCCCATAATCCTCATATCCTCTTCTCTATGAGTGAGTGTGTGTATGTGGAGTAGTCAGTCGTTTCCCGTGGCAATTTCTACACTTTTTTCCCTTTCATTTGATTTCATCAAAGTCTAAATCATCATCCTAAAAATTCTCACACTCACCCAAGGAAAAGGGGAAGGATTGGGAAGGAGTATTTTTTTTTCGTTGTAGCTCTTTCAAATCCAGTTTGTTTCCTCTACGAACAATTTTTTGAAATACAATCCACACACACAGTATATATAATGAAAGACTGGGAGGAGGAAGAGGAGGAAGGAAGGAGGCATTAAAAATACACGTTAAAACATATTGTAAGTTTTATTATATAATAAATTGCATTATTACCCCTGGATCCCATGTTCCCCTCTCCTCTCCTCTTTTCTTAATACCCTCTCAAAGACTCAAAGTGTGTATTATAAATATAATACACAAACACTCACTGTGGATGGTCAGCCATATATTGTTGTTGTTGTTGAGTATTGTCATCACTTTGTATAAACCAACCATTAATATCATTACTCACTACTGTTTCCTCTTTTTCCTCTTTCCTACTCTTCCTCTGTATTCCTACCTGAACAACCATGGGATCCACACACACGTACACGTACACTCGTATAATGAGTGTATCCCTGTTTTTGAACCGAGTTAAAGGTGGCCGGTTAATGGGAATTCAAGTGTAGAATGCGTGTGTGTGTGTGTATTCAGGAGAATACGGAAAAAACAAGGAATTCTTTTGGGGTGTACAGAGTGGAATACAGTAGTGTGGCTATACACAAAAGACAGAAGGAGAAGAAGACAAAGTTTTCAAGAACAGTGGATATAGGAGGAATAGAGGAGGATAGGGAAAAAATAAATAAAATGGCTTGATAAGAACAGATGTAGAGGAAGGGAATCACGGTTCGTTGCCGACTCGGTCATTGACTAAAAACACCTCACCTTCTTCTTCTCCTCCAATGTTTTTTTTATATACCGTCGCGTTTTGTGGATCTTACGATTCCACACACACAATTTTTGTAGTGTGAGCATAGCAAAGCATTTTGAAATTGAATCATGGAAATGATGAGAGTAAAAATGAAAAAATGCTTCCTTTCTCATTAGTTTTTTTTTCTCCATTCTCCTTCGCCCCCATCTCTCATCATTTAAAACCCCTTGTCTTTGAAAAATGCCAGAGAAATGAACTTTTTCCCCTCTCTCCGTTTGTCCACCTGTTGAATGCGTGTGTGTGTTGTATGTGAGGTTCCATTTTTGCACCTTTTGCTCTCCGTCTGTCACTTTTGCCCAGTTTATCCACACCGTTGTGTGTGTGTGTGTGTTGAGTTGTTCCCAGTGTAAATTACTTTTCATTCTTGAGAAACACGCAAAATTTTGTATTGACACAAAAGGGACAATCCTTCCTTCTTCTCTCTCTCTTTAAATTCCCATTTACAATTCCTCCTTCCAATTCTCTCCCAGGAACAGTTCCTGGTTTCCTTCCCATTTCCCCTCTTTCCTATTTTACTCACTGTGTGAATGGACTTTTTTGGGAATTTTTTGAAAAGAACATTTCAATAACACAGGGGATTTTTGCTAGAGGGGCCACATTGCCACAAGCAAAACTTTTCAGAATTTTACCTCAGAAAAAATTCTTTCCTTTCCTTCTCCTCTCTTCTCTTTTGTGTGTGAGTGTTTAATGATGATTTAAAATTTTCTGCATAAACTGTCTATCATGAGAACAAGTGTCAAAAAACTCGGGATTTTGTAATGCTCTCCTCATTCACTCCCTCCCTTTCTTTAGGGCATGCTGTAATACTCACATTAAATACCCCCAGACTATGACTATACGAAGGACTCTCTCTCTCTCCATGTGTGTGTGTGTCTCTGCGTATCCTTTACAATTTTTGCACAGTCTCAATCAACTGTCAAGTCATTTGGGCTATGTACAATTTTTTTGAAAAAAGGGAATGCATACCACATGGACGTGCTGACGAACGTAAATATTAAATTTAAAGCGTACAAATTAAAATTTGTAAGGCACACCTTCCTTCGTCATCCACCTTTTTTTTAATATGAGTTGAGAGAGGGTTTTTTACGTGAGTTAAATGAGTATCAAGCTAAAGTTATCCGTTCCTTTGTTTCTTGTGTAGACGAAAGAGAAAAAATTTGATGTAAAGTTTTGTCTACTTGAAATGACTAACAATAGAGATACTATTGCAAAATTTGTACATTTTCTTCCCTCTACATATGTACTACACACACACACATAGTAATTCGCTAACTCCATGGTTCATAAACACACACACACACACGCACACACAAATTTTAACAAGTGTCAAAAAAATTTGGTGGTTCAAAATATAGACGTAGGAATGCATGTAACTATTGTACAGGATATGAAATGTACATGACAAAAAATAGTGAGGGAGTGTAAAAAAGCGTCAACTTCTTAGTCAGGACATTACAATTCACAACAGCAGCTACCGTTCCAACTGACGTTAAATATATAATTTTCATATTTGCACAGTCTCTCCTACAATACATGATGGTACATTCTCATCTTGTACAACAAAAGTTACGTACATTTTCAGAGGAAGGATACTTTGTGGAAAATCCTGATGATTACATTAAAGATTTTTTTTTCTAGTAATGTCTGAACCGATCCTGACACGTTTTTTGCAAGGTTTTAGTGTAACAGAGGGTGGACGTTCTTCCATATTTGCAAAAATTCTACAGTTGTTTTGACTCTGTAATATTTACTCCTTTTACACACTACACAACATAATGCCGTGTGTGCGTGTGTGTGTGTGTGGAGGGAACCGCTTTAAAAATAAAACAACGTCATGTCGTGTGTGTGTGGACATACACATGTGGACCTCATTGATGAGTTGGACGATGAGATAGACAGAATGGATAGGAAATCGTGAGCTACAAAATTGGTAATTTGTACATTGTATTTTCGCAATTTTAACCGTGGTTTAAAAATGACGAAGACATATAAGTAGTCATTGCAAAGTGTAAGGTGCAATTACGTCAACGGGACCATACTGCAAGTTTGTGTTGTTGTTGTTTTTTTTGTGGATTGGGGCTGGTGCCTTAGTTTTTGATTCTTGGAAGGAATCGCAGAATTGTGACGGACAGACGAAGAGAGGGAGGAGGAGAGGAGGAGATGGAGGATGAAGGAGGACCAAACCCAAAATAACTCAATACAAATTTGTACATGCCACTTCACCAATTCAATGCATCATTACAAAGACTCCCATTATTCAGTTCAGTTAATGTATGTGAGTTTAAAACAGCCATGCCGTTTGTTTTACATACACACATATGTGTGTGTTTTATGTATGAGCTCACGCAATTTCAAGACGGAGGTGGAGGAAGAGGAGTTAGGATAGGAAACTGCGTGCTAGAAAAATTGGAAGGAGTTGCATACAATCTATACGAAATTATAGGAGAGCACATGCAAGACGGAGAGGAGGAGGAAGAGGAGGAAAAATGATGGGATCGACTACCTGGAAAATACACACACATACAATGTACAATAGCTCCATTTTTTGAGGCCTTCCTTTAATTGACATTTGAACAATTAACGAAAGAAGAAGGATGGCCCCCATTGTCTTCACAACTTTTCGTTTTTGATTTGCAAAACTCTTCAATTTATTCATTGAGATGAGATGAGAGCCTCTCTCTCTCTTGCTCTACAGAATTGAGTGTTGTTATGTGTAGAAAAAAATGACTGCTAAATTCCCTTCCCTTCCCTCCCTTCTTCTTCGCAGAGTGGCTATATTGGGAGTCGGACTTTATAATTAGTTTATTAAAATTACCACTACTATCACGTCCACCCAATTTCACACACATTAAGTCCAAGAAGGAGGAAAGATAAAGATAAAGGAGGAGGAGGAATTCATTCACTCCTCTTGTTTTGAGGACAGTCGTGTGAGAGCTTTGGCTTATATTGTTAAATTGTATTTTGTACACAATCCCCTTTTTGAGGATTCAAAATTTATTAAGTAGCAACTAGGAATTCACGATTTTTTTTGTCTAGACTATTTTTACAAAAAAGTGTACATTGTGTAGACACATAGACTAAAAATGGCTGGATCCAATCCTCCTTCTCTCAGGAGGAGGAGGAGGAAGGAGTTCGCGGCATGACAGATGTGGATTCGATGTGAGATGGATTTGTTGGATCTGTCGATAAACTCGCCAAAGATGATTTCTTCTTGTTCTTTGCACAGTTGTTCCTTCTTGTCGTTCGTTCGTGAGGGGAACGGAGTAGACTCAATGTATTGTGTGTGCATGATTTCATGTTACATCACGGTGACTCCCTTTGGAGGGGCCTCACATTTTTTTATCCACTCTATTCCCCTCTCTTCCTCCTCTACTCCAACTTCTACTGATACTGATTACATTGGGAAGGGGATTTTTAAAAGTCCACGGCATGTGGTGGTTGTTGTTGTTGTTGGTGGTGGTGGCTGGGCGATTAGAATGCAAAAGATTGCCAGAGCACGTACAATTTTTACAGTGGAGTTTGAGTGCTATGGGAGAGAGCTTAATTATTATGACGAGTCATGACACAATACAACAACGAGTAAGAAGCAATAAGCAATCCTAGATTACCAATGTTAGGAACAAGTGGAGGAGCCATTGTTCAATCATTTTACTCAAACCTTTATTCTCCCCATCGAGCTCTTCAATTTAAGAAGGGTTGGAGCTTGTCTTCTTTACCCGATATCCGGGGAGCATTAATCCCAATGTTTTTACAAAGAAAACTCTCTTCAGAATATTCTACCTGCAGTCTAACTACGTCTGGCATGGATTTAAATATCTAATTTTTTTAAATAATGTAAAATGACTTTAAAAGTTTTTGGGACACGTGGATTATCATTATTTTGTAGAATTTTGCTAGGTATATTCAACAAGTGTCCCTGTCACTTTCAATTTAATGTTTAAGTTGTAAGTGATTCTGGGGAGAAGGGAGATTGGTTAAATGTTTGCCTTTATCTTAAGACAAATGGGTAATTAAGATTAGAGGAACATGGAGGAATTTGTTGTCATCCTTTTTTTCATTCCTATCATATCAGATGAAGGTAAAGTGACTCTTCTCTCACATTAAGGAAAACGTGTACTGTGTACTGTACAAACAGAGAGAGAGAGACAAAGTGTAAACATGAACAGTAAACGTTAGCCACAGTCAATAAAAAATAATTGAATTAATTCAAATTATGACAAACGTGTAAATGTCATTTGCTAATTTTTTTTCTCTTTTTTTTCTTGCAGACAAATCCGTTACTTTTGGCCAAGTGAAATAGTCATCAATAGGCAGAATCTTCTTTCGAAGAAATCCAGGTAAGATTTTGAGTTAAACCTTCACGACTCCATTTAGATGTCATGTTATGTGATACTGTCTCCCTGACTGCAACTTCATTTGTTGGACTTGATTCTCTCTATCGGTAAAGGCACTTAAGGTTCCTAACGGGAGTGGATGAGCAAGATAAATTGTCCAAACTCCTATTTGCTCACCATTAGCGTTTTAATTTAGTTGGGAATGACCAGGGGTAGGACATACAGGTGTGGAAAAGTCACTTTACTCGTTGGACACTCACACACACACGTAAAGACTGAAGAGAGAGAGGGAGAGAGAGAAAAGAAAATGGAAAGAAACGTTTTGTCACGTCTCGCCAGTGACAAGAATAGGCCAGGTAGTTGTTGTGTGTGTGTTATAATTTAAGATTTGAGATATTACACAGTTTTAACGTTAAATTAACCCGAGTCGTGCATGAAGTTGGGTTAGAGAGAAAGAGAATGATAAACGTTCGGATAAGAGAGAAGCCTTCTCTCCAAATGTCCCAATCCTCCACTTTTTCCCTTTAAAATCCCAGATTATACACTTCACCATCATGGCTGAAGCAAAAGCACGTTCTAAGCATGATTCGGAATAAAAAAAAATGTGGAGAGAGAAAACGATGAAAATTTCTAGTCATTTTCAAACTCCTAATCCGCCATGATGATGAAGAAGCAGAAAAAATGTCTTTTCATCCCATTCTTTTCTATTCTATTCTAAAAATTTTTTACATAGTCAAACGGTTGATTCAACAGTCGAGCGTGTCTTCCCCTTTTTCACACACTCCACTCTTCCACTCACATAATATTTAATTATTTCAATTAAATATTTGGCAACCAATTGAGATTATACAATTCACACTTTTTCTCTCTCTCCCCTCGTCTTTCTCTCTGTCACACATTTTCTCGCGTTTTTACTAACAAGCTACTTTGGATGGAGATGACAGGGTCGTTCTGCGCCATGAGCAACTCTTTAAAATCCCCTTCATTACATAATACACATAATCCAAGTTTAGACACACACACACACACACACGCTACATATACATATGTACTGACTGCTCGCAATTTTCATTAGCTCTGCCTCCTTCAACTTCCCTTCATCATCCTCCGACTCCAAAAAATATATGTAGTCTTCAGAGCTACCCTCCATTTCTATTTCTAGCCTTTGCGAATACTCCTATTATCTAATGTCCATATATGTGTGTGTGCGTGTGTGTGCACATTACAGTGCTTTAAGAAGCACTGATTCCTCGCTGGAAATCCGGAGGAGTAAAACAGGGAAGACTATGTCAAATCAAGGCGTACTACATCCAGCAGTGATGTGAATGTGATGTACACGCAGACACACACAGAAAGAGAGAGAGAGAGAACACTTTGAGGAGGACACAAAAAAATCTTAGTACTACTAATACATTATTGTATATTGAGGCTCTGAGTGTCATGTTTACTTTTCCGTTTTTACACACGATTTCTGAGTTAGTGTACCTCAGAATTCTTGAGATATTTCCAATTTGAGACTCTCCCTCTCCCCTCCCCACTTTTTCTGTGACTTGTGCTGTGTCAGCTTATTTTCTCTTCCATTTTCTGTCTCTCCTCTCATTCAAGATCCCTTTTCCTCAGAATTAGATTTGGCATTGGCTGGCTGACTGTCGTTAAAACTAGGCAAATCCATCGAGGGTTCATGTTAATGGAGGAGCCGTTTGCATAATTTCCCATTAAATTATAAAAAAAGAGTACACACAGTCAGTCCAATGGATGATAAGTGTAGTGTAGTGTAATGTAAGGAGAGTCAGAGTTTTGAACCCATGGAGAAAATTATTTTGGCTTGAGTCTCGCATTATAGCCTCCAAGACGAAGAGAAAAAAGGGAAGGGATATTAATGCAGTGCAATGATTCAGGAGGACTGTGCGAGTGGTGCTTGTCATTTAACAAGATGGAAATTTGCACACACAAGTGCCTCAGTCCTCCTCCATACCGAGGATGACATGAAGTGTTTTTTCCAAATTGAATAAGACACCAGAGAGAGAGAGAGAGTCATGAAGAGTAGATGTGTGTGTGTGGGGTTTATAGTTAGACCCAAAATTGGATAATCTGTCTGTGTCGAGCATGGATGGAGATCCACATTCCCGCCACATGGGATTCTTAAAAAATCAATGAATTTATTATAATGAACTTCACTTTTTTTCACTTCATCCCTCTTCACGACACACACACTTTCTCCATGTGCCTGGCTGGTGTGTGCCTGCCTATTAGTTTGGAGACAGAGATGCACGTGTCTGTGGGATTCTACTGACCTGTGACCCTCTACCTAGTCCATGAAATTCAGAGAGCTTGTTATAATTCAGAGACAACTTAATGCAGACACCATTTTTTGATATTATATCAATTTCTGTCGTCGCATTAAAATTTTCACAGCGCATCTGCACGCTGACGCTGAAGAAGAAGAAACAAAAAAATAGTATTTTCCTTTTTTTGCAAGATGAAGAGTAAGGAAATTGTGAGACTTGTCCTACTGTGTGTCTTAACGGACCAATAAATTGACTCGTCGCCTGGATTCCAACTTTTTAGAGAGTGTTCAGAGCGTGTCTTTTTTGGAAAACAATTGTTTGTCGTCTCCGCGTCATCATGTCACCCCAGCCTGTCTCTCTCTCTCTCTCTGTATGTGTGTCTGTGTCTTCAATTTGAGATGAGAGAATTCAACGATCATTTACAGACTAAAATATTGCAAATAAATTGGATTTTGTAGGCACACTTTTTATGGGGGAGGGGATGAGACACATTCTTCGGAGGGAGAAGGCAGCAACTCTAATTCAATTTGTAATTGAAAAGGCGTAAAAACATCCACACTCTCTTCATACTGTGTGTGTGTGTCTGTGTGTACACATCAAGTTAGTTTGCGTACCAAAAAAAGATATTTTTTCTGCTGTGCAGGAAGATTTCCTTGTAGAGAAAAAAAGAGGAGAGAGAGAAAGAGAGAGAAGATTTTTTGGACTCGTACTTTTTTCTGCTATTTTTGGGGCCGAAATGATAGTAAAAATGTGAATACATGAGGTTTTATGCATTATGATTCTACAACACGAATCAAGATTCGTTGATAAGGTGCTCTGTACAATATACTTAATGTACATTGTGTGTGTGTCTGTATAAATGACGAGGACTTGCTATGCTGTGAACATTGGTGTCATCGTCGTCTTCCATTTGGAAAATAGCACTTTACTATATTTACACACACACACACACACACACCTTTTACCATATTGATATCGAGGTAAGGAAACAATTTTTCAGACAGAGAGAGAGAGACATTTGTTCTTGGGGATATGACATGTATGCATGCATCCAGAGGGATACACAAAAGTGTAAAATTTTTGGTAGATGAAAAGTCAGAGTATACGAGTCGCTCCACAAGAATGATAACTCCCATTTCAGATCTGTCAAGCGCCACACATTATACAACTAAATTGGCAATGGGTTCTCCACCTCCTCTCTCTCTCTCTCGATTTATGTACGATCTGCACATAACGGATATTATTATATAGAACACGTGCAGGGCAACACACACACACATGTGTATTTACTGTGTGTGGGTCTACAGTACACACACACAATGTAATTTTTTAATTGACACTCTAGAGCTGGTTTGTCAGGAAATCCTAGCCTGTATAAACGACTCTTTCCTCGCACAGAGTCACACACACAGAAAGAGGATCAGTCAGGAAATGTGTGTGTGTGTGTGAGTGTAGTACATACAACATAATAATAATTTATAATAGTCGTCTATTTATTTTCCAAAAGTTAATTGAATTGGCACTCTGGCGGATGAGACACACACACACACGACAAGACACTCTCCTCCTCATTTAATGATGATACAACAATGTAATTTGAATATTCTTTCTCTTCCTTTTCCTAAAATCCATCTTTCTAATTAATTCTTGTTTGTTTTGTGTGGGTTGGTCGTGGACAGAGGCTATAACTACCAGTTACTTTTAAATATATTAACAATTTGAAGGGATTTCACGCAAGTCAGACCAACTTTTTTTAAAGCTGAGATACATACTTTTTCAAGTTTCATAATTATTGGATTTCTTCGGCTCCCTTCTCAAATTTCTATTTTTTTTGACAACCAAACGCCACTTGAACTCTTAATTATTGTGAAGTGGTGTCCATAATTGAGTGGTGTGTAGTCACACACACGTAAGGAGAGAATACGGAAACAAACTTGTTTTCCTCTGCAATTTCACTCCACCTCTATAGACATGTTCATTTTGTGGAGGGACAAATTAGTACAGTAAAATGTAATTATTCGGTCTCTTCTCCTCCTCCCTCCCTCCTCCTCCTCCTCAGAACATTGATTGTCTTTTTAGAGTTTGAGTGGAGAATGAAAACTGACAAATGGAGAGAGGCTAACTGTTCTCACTCTCATTACCTCCAAACTGATGGGTTGATATTTGCTTTATTGTGCTGTTACAATTCCAATTCATATCCCCCATTAAACCCCTACCTTCCACACACACACACACCTTGACATCTTGCTGTGTTTTGTGTCTCTCTCTTTATGTCAGTTGTTTTTTTAGATCCTTCTTTTTTGGGGGAACGGAACATTTATTTACTGGTTGGCACTTGGCATTAATCTCTATTTATGATTTTTCTTCCATCCTCACTACTGTGAGTGCTACCGTACCAAATCAAAAGTGGATTTTTTTATTGAGACCATCTCCTCCTCCTTCAATAATTAAAAAAAATGCATATTTGTTTGGACTATATTTCATCAAATTTTTTGTCCCCCTTCTTTCCAACTGTACTCACTGACCCTGTGGCTTTGGTTCACTCTAACTGGGATTAAATAGGAATGAAACAGTTCTGTCGAAAGAATCTTGAAAGACCATACACGTCAAAAAAACATTTGGGAGTTGATCCACGTAAAACTAAGTTTAATTGACTTCTACTCATAAGTATTGTAGTGACATCAGGCCAAGATGTGTGTGTGTGGAATACATAGTCTTGAAAGTATAATTTATACATGATTTAACCCCCCAGTTAACTATGGTTAATTGTTGAGCGAAAGTCACACAATGCTCTGGCTAGATTAATTATATTTTATTTACATTTAAATTGATTTTGACTCCGTGTTCAAAATACCATTCCACATTAGCCGTGTTTGTGTTGCCGTCAGGTTTGTTCAACGTCTGTGAACACCCGTAACTGACAATGCAAAAAAAATGATGACAAAAAAAATGTACAGGTGAGTTTTAAAACACTTTGAAAAGGCATATCCCTACTCTGTGTGTGTTGTGTGTGTGTGTGTGGAATTTTGGATGTTGAAAGTGTCAAGTCATGCATGCATTATTCACACATTGGGATAATGGAAGATAGTGAATATAATCTACACAGTTTATGAAGCCGAGACATGTTTTTTCTTGAAGAGAGTCCCAGGTCCTTTGGTCCCATTATTTGGCATGGAATGGGATGGAAGCAGATTAAAATTTTAGTCAATGAACAAAATGAAAATAAAAAGACTTTTGACAGTCGTATAAACTCCTGTAAGGTTCCTCCATTCACAGTACAGGCACACACTACACACACACACAGGCACGCATTAAGATTGAGATATTCTGTGAAGATACTCTAAGCAATTTTTTTCGAGAACGCCAAGGTGACGGCAGACACACACAACACACCGTGTGTGTGTGGAGTGCAACGGGATTTTTTCATTTGATTATACATTTCCCTTTGAATTCTTGTCATGCACATGATCTCTCTCTCTCTATGCTTGTGTGTGTGTCTGAGGAATGAGCAGAGACTTTAACTCTCCTTAAGCTCAATCTCAACATTCGCATTAAGGAGAGAGAGAGATAGAAGTTGATGATGGTTCCATTCCATTTCAAATGGAAAATGTTGGTCGTCGGAGTAATAATTGTAATCAAGTTTGAACCTTATATTTTGTGGATTTAACTTTTTGTCTCTGTGATTTTAGCATGTACAGTCTAAAGTACAGATAAGTGTGTGTTTCTGTCTCTGCTTTGGATAAACGTTGATGAGGATTAGGTGGGAGATGGAGAGAGGGAGGAGGAAAATAACAAGTCAAATAATATAACTGTTCATTCAGGATTGTGTCCTACAGCAAAAATGCAGATGTGAGTGTGTGTTGGAAAGGGCATTTAAGTCAGTAATTATGTGGAGTCTAATGTAGGACAGTAGACTTGTACTTATACTATCATATTGTATCATTATCATCGTCGTCATTATATTTAGTTGGCCAGTGTAATCTGAATAGAACTGTGCGTTTGTGTGTGTGAGCAGAGAAAAAAAATCACTATTTCCGCTTTCGACCTTCGTTGGCTCTGAGATTTGTAATGTAATTGTTGTCGATGCGCAATTGCAATTACAAGGAGAGAAGGGGAGATCAAGGGGAATACGAACTAAAATAAATGTAATGCAATTTTTAATTACATAATCATTGGCCATCTATCAAGTAGTCAGTAGATAGAATGATGGATACTATTTTTGATCGACCCCTTGAGGTAGTCAATCCCATTTTTACCTAATTTTAATTCCCTTCTCCATTTTTTCTATTTGAGAAAAATTGTGGGTTGCCGTACTCTTTAAATATTAGTTTGCAAAAATAAAATAACAGACCATTTGACATGTGAGGCTTTAGAGTCCGCAGTTTTCTCCCCATGAAATGTCAGACACAGTTTGAGTAGGATACCTACTCTCGTGTGTGTGTGTGTGTACGTGTGTGTGTTGTAAGTGAGTGTGGAAGGAGAGTACAAGTTTAGAAATATAGAATGAAGCATGTCCTTGCAGAATTGTGCAGTTTGCACCTGAGAGCTTTTACACACATTTCCCAAAATTAATTTTCCTTGTTCAAGTCATAAAGTGAGTTACGGGCCAAAAAGGACAAGCCATGATGTAACAGCCATGATACTTTTAAAAAAACAGGAGGACAAGACAAGGAGTAAAAGTGTGGTCCACTGTACACAAGTCTGACTCTATTCTCTTGTTGTGTTGAGAAGTTTCGAGGGTAATTGGGACATGGATAAAGTTGTAAACCATACAATATTCAAAAATCCTCATGTAATACATCATCCACACACACACACTCACAAATTTGGAAGCATGTTTCCAGATGTGATGGCCAGATACACACAAACAACCCTTCTGTATTTGTTTATTAATAAAAACAGGGGAAGTGTGACCTGCTTCATCCGGTGGTCATTTTTTTCAAGTAGTTGAACTGACCTTGTCTCTATTTTTAAAATAATTGTTATTATGGTATGGTGTGTGTGTAGTTAACATATTTTAAAAAGCCGTGAGGTATTATACAAGTCTTGTACTGCAAAGATGACTCAGGATTATGGGCAAAACTTTAAAGGCAAAATATTATCTTCTATTCACCATTTGTACAGATGTGTGTGTGTGTGTGTGGAAGATGGGATGTGTTTGTGAGTGTGTGTGAGGATGACAGGTCGTAAGGAAAATATTATTCTTTCTTACCGTAATTTGTTAGCTGTGAAGCAAGGGATTCTCCTCACACATTCCATTTTTCCACCACTGCGAACTGCATTCATCCCATGCCATTATAGTGACTGGTAGGGAAATGAGGGAGATGAAGGATGCAGATTTATATTTTTGCATGCACAGGTGCGGTGTGTGAGATATGGAAGATGGGGGATCCGGACGGGTGGTTTGGATGATGATGACGACTTTACTTTATTTGACTTGACTCCCTCCTCCTCCATGAAATAAACTCAACAAAACGGAACATTCCAAATGTACCAAATTAATTAATGCTTCATGAATTTTAATTAAGATTTTTATTTGGGACGTCTCTCTCTCGACACACAACCACCACAACACACACACAAAATTCACACAAGACGTGGTTGCATTTTACAGTTACCTTTTTCCCTTGTGGAAAAAAAACAAATTTATGAAGGAGGATTACGCGTTTTTCTAGGGTGGGAGGGTATTAATCGTATATTTGGGTGATTAAAAATTGTACTGTGTAGATTGTACAAATTAGTGAGACAAAAAATGTGTGAGGAAATAATTCTTGAATCCACACACACACATACATAAGAATAAAATGAGAGACAGGTAAAACATGTAGAAGAGACTGACACATTCCAACGCGGTTTCCAATGGCCTGTCTGCTGTGTGACCGGACGACTGACCAGCATTCTGTGAAAAAAGAGAGAGAGATAGAGAAAGATTAGTGGAAGAGTGAAAGAGAGATGCAAAAAGTTTTCTGCACATTCAGGTTTCAGGCCTCAATGAGCAGGACAAGCAAAAGTACAGACACAATCGTCACAATGTAATATAATATCTTTTGCTCAGACACAATAAATTGTACAATTATTGTACAAAATTTCTCTGTGTACACTTAAATTCTTCTCGTCCATTTTTATTGTGCATTGGCCTCAGAGTCAGTTTTTCCCGAAATGTTTTTGTTTACTCATTCTCCTTTTTTGAATTTTTGAGTCCATCCACTCGCACAGCCTTGTGGTTTCATTTTTTGTTGTTGGCTAAATATTTGAAATTCATCCAATAAATTGTGGGTAAATGTACTCAATTTATGAATTGAGTTTTTGTAAATATGACTTTATTGTTGGCCTTGGACATGGCCACGGTACTCCATGGCATGACATGACAGCGCTACTTCACATATTGTACTAGGACTGCCTTTACCAAAATATGCTGTGCTGGGGCTGTGGTGATGAGAACCTATAAATTTTTTGTGAGCACATCACATCTGTCTGTTTGTGGCCATTGGGGATGTGTGTGTGTGTGTCTCGGGTCTCTGGTCATCAAGTCTTGGAGTGAGAAGACAAAGCACAATATAATATTTATTTGTATTTGAAATTGAGCAGCATGCAGAATTTTCTTTTTTTGAGGTCAGTCCTGGCTTATGTTCCTTCATCCTGACAAACTACATCCAACAACAACAACATACACACACACACGATAAAGAGAGAAAAGATACTCAGCTGAGGGCAGTGTTGAGAGAAGGGATGACGAAGAGGGAATTTTCTTTGCCTGACATGTGTCTCTCCTTATAGGTAAATCGCAAGGAAAGGTAATGAGGAGAGATACCGTTTGATATAATTGCTGAGGCCACTCAGGAAGAATCACACAGAATGACCATTTCATTCTCTCTCTGTTTGTGTCTGCTCTACACAGTCAATCCCATTAAATTACTGTCTATACTTGTGTGTGTATGGAGATATAAAGAGAGAGGGAGAGGGTAGAGGTGAAAATTTGTACTCGATTTTTTGGGTTGACGAACAAACATGTTCAAAAAATTTTGTTAGCACTCTGATGTCTTATTTCTTCCTCTCTCATTATGTACCACATTCAAATGATGACTGTTTTTGTACGTAGGACAGAAATGTGTGGTAGAGACAGAGAAGAGAGAGAGATTATTGTAAAGTTGCATTCCTTCACAAATTCATATAAAAGAAGAAGCTTTCCTTTCATTCAATTTGAATTGCGTGGGCCGTGGGTTCCTCCGACACTATTTTTTTGATGTTGAGAAAAGATCCCATTTATTTTGTCTCTCTTTTGTTCTCATTAAACTCCTCCGCCCACCCCCAAAAACAAAAGAGTTCTTTCTTATTTTGCATAATTTTTTGTTTCGTTTACAAACAAAAAGAAAAAAAGAAGAAAAAAAAGAATGACTCTTTTCTTATTTATTACTTTTAATTCTTCCCCTTCTTCTCCTCTTCATAATTATTGAGGCGGTGGAACAAGGATTTGAGAATTTTTTCAATAAATATTGGACAGCTGTTAGTTTTACTGAAAACTCAATTATGTACTATGAAATACAATTTAACTTTAATATGATAAAAGTAAATAGAATTACTGTCCATTATACTGTAATACGTGTAGTTTTTCTCAAAGGGAGATGAAGCAAGGCAAATTTTAATGAGGAGGGTGAAAATGGGACGACGAGAGAGAAATAAAATGGTTTGAAAGCGAGTCAGAGTGCGTCTATAAAATAATAAATGTAGATAATCCTCGTTTATTCGTGTAAATTAAAGTAATGAATCATGGGCGTTGGGGAGGAGAGAGAGAGAGAGAGAGAGAGAGAGAAAAGTTTGAAAGTTTAACAGATACACTCGAGATTTATGATTAGATAGATTATGAATTGTCTCTCTTCCTTTTTTTCCTCTCCTTTCTTTCTCTTTTGTGGGTTTGGTGCGTTGAGGAAATCTCTGGCATCCAAAAAGACATTCTTACGATTTAGTTTGCCCTGCTCTGCTCTTTTTTGTGTGTGCGTGTGTGTGTGTGGATTTTGCATTTATGGTATTTGACGAGAAGCATGTGCTCAAATTTTTGTTTGTGAGTTGGAACCTTAACCTGGTAATCTCTTTCCCTTTTCCAAAATCCACAGACAGTGCCTCTGTTTCGGAACTATTCTGTTGTGCGTGTGTGTGTGCATTTTTATTTACGACTTGGTTTCGCCATTGGGAAAAAAGTTTGCCCTTGAGGGTCATGGAGGATTGGGAATTTAAATATTTATACAATCCATCTTGAAGCCTTGATTCAAAGAAACATTAAAAGGAGGGAAAGGCTCTCTCCAATCCAATGGTTAATGTTCCATGAGTGTGAGGATCATCATCATCCTCGTCATCTACCATGATCAGCATGAGGGTTAAGCCAGACACTACGTGTGTGTACGTGTGTGTGTGTGGTGGAGCACATTCTGTGTGTGTGAAGAGCAAGAGAGGATATAAACAAGTGTGTAGACTGGGCATGTAGACTAAAGTATCTGTGAAATCCTAAATGTCTTAAATGCTACTAAATGCAAATGTATAAAATGTTGTGTCAAGAGAAAGAGAGAGAAAAAAACGAACCCATCTCATCTCATCCAGCACGTCATCATGAAGTAGAAATGATGATGATGATCTTCATCCACCCAGCCTATTCTCTGTGTACTTTACTCTGCATTTACATTTTTACTCGACTTTTTTCCCTTTTATATATTGCACTCTTATTCCGTACACAGATATTTTACACATTTTTTATGACAAGGGGATAAACAAAATGAATACATCCCCCCCTCTCCTCACAATTTGAATCTTACAACAGATTCAACCAGACACACACAGGCAGAGAGAGAGAGAAGGGGGGGGGGATTAACTGTCATGACAGTTAGGAAGAGAGGAGATGCATCCTAAATTTTAATGTTAATTTGAAAAGCATGTTTTTTGTACATTGTCTATAAATTCATGGCGAGTGTCAGACGACCAATGAATTCCCAAGTTGTCCAGTCCACTTTTAAAGCCTCCACTCATCCTCACCATTTAAGAGAGTGTTTGGATGTGTGTGTGTGATTTTTCAGTTTAATTTTTTTTCGAAAAAGATAATTGCTTTTGTATTTTGTGTGTGAGGGAGAGAGACCGCGTGTGTGGTTGTAGAGGATTTGATGGTTATTTTCCGTGTTCCACAATTTATTTATGCTTTCCCCAATGGCAAAAATGTTGCACAAAATTTACGATCAATTTTGAACAACGTACAATAAGTACAAAATTTCAATTTTCAATTGGTCCGAAGTATCTGTACAACACAGAGAGAGTGTGTCTGTAAAGCTTACAATGTAAACTAAAGTTTTGTCTGATACCGAATGATTTAAATGATATTACCGTAAAATCCTTGAATAATTACTCTCCTCTTCGCGTCCACCTTTTCTGAACTCAAAACCCGGGAAACAAAAAAGTTGTACGGTGTATGAATGATAAATTAGGGTGGCCAAATATGCATAAGAAAAATTTCGGCATTTATGATTTGAGGTTAAAAGGTGAGGATCGGGGAGTTTAAGTCATTTCCGTTCCTCTTGGTCTATGGCGTTGTGTAGTTAATTCACAAAAGATATTCCATAGCATCAAGCCATAACATTTGATGGCATGGTCTGCACATGTTTTTTTTTTGAGAATTGTTGTTGTGTTGGTGGTTCCTCTTCAGGATGGATGATGGAGAGCTCCATTGTTATTGTTTCTTCCTCCTCCTCTGCTTACCTTGTCCTGTCTGGGGAAGGAGAGGAACGATTTTTATTCGTAGGTTTAAGGCGTAAACGTTCCACACACACACACACACTACATCGTGTATCGTGTACATTGATACACACATTGTTTATTATATAGTAAAGTGGGGTCAACAGCAAAACTTGACCTTTTCCCTGACTCGAGTCTACGATTATACTAATTTTCTCAAAGACCGCATATCCCATCATATCACATGATATTACAATGGATTGTGCGTGTGTGTGTGTGCTCATTGCTCAATATGGATAACCCCCTCATTTCATTCCCATCCAAAATTCGGCTAATTTAGTAGTGGATGTATAACTTAATCAAATAAATTGATCGTCAATTGTACAACACAAAAACAGACACACACACCAATTTTTTCACCTCCTTTCTCTCCCTTCTCCTTTTCTCATTGGATCAATAGTTTTTTACATCCACCTGATTTTTAATAAATAAAAATGCAAGGGGAATAACTACTAATACGAATGTACACTGTAACAATGTACACTGTCCAAGACAAGACAGGAGATTGATAAAGTGGAGCCTGGAGGGGACAAACCACCATTTAAAAACTTTTATTCGTAATAGCAAATCCTTTAATGTTGGACAGTTTTTCTGGGATGGAGAGAGAGAGAGAGACTTGAAATGTGGAATGGTGAGGAGGAGGAGGAGGAGGAGAGGGATTTATGGTAAATTTTTAAACACACTTGACTAATTTCTATTCATGATTCTTTTTAAGTGTGTGTGCCAGTACAGTGTGTGTGTGGATGATGACTCTAGACTTGGAGAGGAGATAGAGAGATTAAATAAATAGGAGAACCAGTTTCAGTTTGATTTCCATGCCCATGATATATGGACAAAGACTCAAATGATCAATAGCCTACATTCATAAAAGTGCTAAATAATTTTCTTTCTTTCCTCTCTTCTTCATTTTCCATAAATCCCCTCTCCCTTCTCCTCCTCCCCTCTCACTATCTGGCCCATCTCAAGTGTCGAATGACGCCAACTCACAAGGGAAAAAAACGAGAGGTGTAAATAGTGGGTGGTGCAATTAGTGTAATGATCGCAAATTATGTCAAGCAAGTAGAAAGAATCACAAATCCTCAAAAAAGTCTTTTCTCCTTTCCTACTACATCTTCAACATCTGTATTGTGTGTGTGTGTGTCTGTGTGTGTGGTTATATATACATTGTACACGCCATGTACAATAATGTTAATAATACGTTGTGCGGTACACACACGCAAATTAATGGTGGCGTCGTAATTATTATCTCTCTTTTCTACCTAATTTGTAGGTTAATTCATAAAGGAAATATTATAATTTTAACAGATTTAATTATCAGAGAAGATATGCTCTGCGTTCTGTAATATTCTACACGTAGTCTTCACAAATCCTTTTTTTTGAGAAGAGAAAGAAAAGTGTACAAAAATTTTCTATTTTCTCTCCACCCCCTCCTAATCTTCCCTCTCCACTTTCTACTACCATTTAAACTGTAATAATGGGAAATTATGTCTTAATTACTTAAATTGAAACCCCTCATCCTCTAGAGTTTCAACTCCTCTTTAATTTCTACCGCGAGTTAATTAAATCCGAGTCGATACTTTAATACCTTTAATAATGTTGTGACTCTTTTAATTAAACGTATTTGGATATATTCCCACTTAGACATCCACGTAGCATGTAATAGAATAGAAATGAGGAACCTTGATCTAATGAGATAACTGTGAATGAAAGGACAGAGACAGAATTAGACCTTGATGGCTCACAGGTAAATGAAATAAAATATTTTTTTCATATAGGCCAATAAAAGTATGGCGTTATTTCCTTTTACAGAATTCTCTCTCCTTCCCTCTCTCTCTCTCTATTGTCCATTGTTGGTGTGTTGTTGTGTCTCCCGTGTCAATGCAAATACTCTTATCCATTTCTCAAACTCACAACAAACAAACACACCATAAACACACACACAGAGTACACTCGTATATAAAGTTACGGTGAACTTGAAGGTGGAGGAAACATCTTGACGTGTGGACTTGGACTGAATAGAAAGAGACAAGTGTACACAAGTCAGAACACAAGAAAGAGAGAGAGAATGTGATATAATAAGTGATAGTGAGTGATATCAAAAAGGAACAGAGACAAAGGACAATGGACGGATTCACTGGAGCAGATTGCGTAACATATGTTTGTCTCCCCCCTTCATAATCTCCTCATCCACCATTTTGTCATATCCAAGCAACGACTCCCAACACGACACAAAGATCCCTGCAAAATAACGACAAACAAGGAAAAGTTGTGTACGACAACAGTCACAACAACCTACCTTATCCTTCCCCCCGTCTTGTACAATTATTACTTTTTTATATAACACACACACACAGAGGGGGGATGAACGTCGTGTGTGAGGGAAATGTGTCAACAATGTTTACAGTAAAAACAGACAATAATATCCTCACAATTATGTAACAATCTACCTTTTGTTCCCCTCTTTGTCACTACAGCAAGTAAATTGAAAGACAATTGGAACTTTATTGACTTGCGATTTGTGTGTACGTGTCCGTGTGTGTGCGTGGGTGTTCTTTCAAAGTGAGAGGGACTGTCATGAGGGAATAAAATGAGTTGTACCGGTTGAGTCGACAGGAAGTTTTTTTTTGGGAGTACACAGAGAGTTATACTGGAATAAATAATAATTGTTGTGAACTTGGATTCCATTTCGCACTCTCGAAGAGAAGAGTCGAGTTGGATTCGCATGATTAATGTTAACTCTCTTCTTCTTCTTCCTCCTCCTCTCCTGTAGTTACGCTTCCATTAATCATCTCGACATTTCGAGAGGGAAGAGTGAGGAACGGTGTACATACAATTTTGTCTTAGATTTAGTTTGTTAATAGACCAAAACGTGAGTATCATTTAACATGACTTTTCTTCTTTCTCTGTGTGTGTGAGAGAGAGAGAGAGACTCCCTGTGTAACACGATTACACATTGAGAAGGAGCCTTGTCAAATCATTTCTTTTTTTACCTGACAATCCTTCTGACCATATCCCTGTGGTTACATCAAATATTTGTGTGTGTAATACACAGTCCTACAATACACACGCAACAACAAAGATCAATGTGTGTGTGTGTGTGTGTGCTGGGAAAAGATAGGAAGAAGACAAAGTCAAAGTTGGAGTTTATTTTCGTGAGGCCCCTCACCTCTTTTCCTTTCCTTTCCGTCCAATATCTTTCGACTGTTACACAACAAAACAGTAAACTACACACACTACACACACACAAATATATCTTTCTTGTCATCAGATCAAAGTTAGCCGTCAAAAGCCATCTTTGCCATTTACATATTTTGCAGAGGGCTCGGCGTTCTTTGACAGACTTATTTACAACTCCCATCCTCTTCTCTCGCTGTCTATTTTGGACTGGATTTTTGAAGTTCACATTCTTGAGCAAGTTGTGCGTAGATCCTACACTAGTAGTAGTTGGAATGTATAAAACATACATATTTTAAAAAAGCTAATTGAAATTAGACTGTAAGGAAAATGCAAGGAGTGCAAGGTGCAGAGGAATTGAACGTTCATTCTCATTTTTGGCTCAAAGTCTTTGCCAAGTCTTGAAATGTAAGAAACAAGTTTTCTGTTTCGCATCCTCTCAAATTGAACAAACGACGAGGGAACAAGAGCAAAACCGACAGACACATCTGAGAGAGTAGAAGAAGACGAAGGGGGAGGAGGAGGAACAGGCAATTTGTACGCAAACATTGATGCATTTCATACTTTATATTCTTCCACACAGCCAAGAGTTACACATCTGTAACAGTAACAGCAGAGTCACAAAAGTGAGGAAAGGAGAGCGGGAGATGCCCAAAATCCTCTTCATTTACATATTGAGACTTCTCAAACTGCACCTTTTCTTCTTCATTCTGTAGTCATCAAAGACAAAAAGTCCTCTCTGCAGTGGAAGAAGAAGACGCTCAACCAGATGAGAGTACACACAAGGAAGGAAGAGAAGAACAAGACAGTTCATTGGCTCCGACTTTGTTGTTACCTTTTGTTGTACCTTTTGCTAGTAAATGAGGAGGAAAAATGTCAGAACAGTCCAAATGTTACACTTTACCGGCATTTTACTTGTATTTAACTGTTTCTAAACAGACAGACGTAAGACAAGAGTGAGGATGAATGAAGCTCATCTTCAAACGCACACACACGCACAATACAACCACTTCTTTGGCCTACGTAATTACTATTGTATATTCAACTTAAAGTATTCTTCCGTTTTTTTTCAAACCCTCCGAATGCATCGTAAAAGTCTGAGGTTTCAAAATTTCATTCACTACTGAATAAACGGGATAAAGTCCTCCTCATAGAATCGGATTGAATGTACAGTAATTTAGATTTTAAACCTAGTTCATTAGTTCAAAGGCATAAATTTTGTTTATGGAAATTATGATGGGATATTTCCCATCATAAGTGATCACACACAAAATTCCACTCTTCTCCTCGGACTCAACAACAACAAAAACATGAGAGAGTATTTTTGCCCCTGCTTTGTTCTACACAGAGATTTACTTTATATCTGCATACACGAAGGAAAGAGAGAGAGAGAGAGAAAAGAGTTGATGAGCTAAAAGTTGAAAAAGGTTGAGGAAAGTAAAAATCGTGTGCCGTGTCCCTGTCGTGACTAGAACCCTACTGTAAAATTTTTGGTTTGTCTCTCTCTCTTTTGTCTATAATATTGTCCGTACATTCCATTTAGCTCTCCCCCATTATAGAACATGTTAAACTCTTTTTTATCCTGTAGGGCATGACTTGCAGACATACACACACACACTGAGAACGAAGACTGTTTCCTAGTGATAACTATTGTATATGTATAATGTATAACATTTATTTTTGCGATCCTCCATCGGATAACAGAGTAATAGTGTGTGTATCTACAATACATAGTGTGTAAAAATGGAGAGCTCGAGATTGGGAACCTGGGAAATCAATTGACTTTATCTCCTCCACTTTAACATTTAACTATTTAACAACGCTCTCTTTAACTCTTATTTTATCCTCCTCAAAAAATCACACACACACACACTCGTACACGTACCATCATTAACAATTATTCTGACCATTAACTTGAAAGGAATTATTTACAAAACGGAGTATCACTCGTATTCTTATTCCTCATTTCCCTCCTTCCCTCCCCCTTCTCGAGAACCACCACCAAGACCACTTACATTTTCCATAATTTTTTGATGTGTAGATTAACATTTATTCAGTCTGTATACTGAAGTAATTGGACTCTCCCATTAAATTGTTTTATGACCATTTACAACAAGGTTGTACAGCAACTGAGAGTACAGGAGCAGAGTCGAGTAGCGTAAAAGTTGAAAGAGGAGCAGAGGCAGAGGAGAAAAAAAAACTTCCTTACAAATTCATTCACGGGCTTCAATTGAGCAATAAGAATAAGAAGATGCAATTCAAAGAAGGAAGAAAGGAGAAAGAAAAAAATTGTTTAGTACGAATCTCGCACTATAATAAAATCTACTATGTATAAAAAATACAAGAGAATTGTAAATCGTGAAGCCTTATAAAATTTTTTGTTACATTTGATAGATGCTGTAACCCTATGAAATGCGTGTGTGTCTGTGTCTATAAAGTTTATGCATGCAAAAAAAACATGGCAATGTGTGTAATTGAAAGGAGAGAGAGAGAGACGTATTTGTGTTTGATGAAGACGTGATTCACTCTTCTTCTCCTTCATTGGTGGGGGAGGGATGAGGAAATATCAACTGATCACAAATAAATCTTCCAAATTCTTGTCTCCATTTGTGACATGACAATTTTTTTTGTAAATTACTCTCAAACGAGTGTCCCAAAAAACAGTGTTTCATCGTTGAACTTTACCCAGCTCAAATTTAACCTCCATCCAAATAACGTCCAACATGAATATTTCCAATAAATTGTAATAAAATTTTCTGAATTCCACTTCCTTTCTCTCCATACACACTCACCCTGTGACATTCTGTGTAGTATGCAAATGAAGACATTTTGTAGACAAGTACATCCTGGAAATGAAGAGAGAGAGAGAGAGAGACAGATACGTCTCCAGGTTTTTGTGACCTCCCAATATTTTTTTAAATTCTGAAAAAAACAGAGTGCCTGTTATTATAAAGGTACATGGGATAATATCAGATGCGGAGTAGACATGAGGGCAAAAAGTGGCTGAAGAGGAACTTTGAATTTTTGTTGGCTAACGGGAAAATCACTTTTATTTTCCAGTCCTCCACTCTCATCCTGAGAGATTTATTGAGGAGGGAACAGGAATGAATACTCAATTCGCATATGAAAAAACTTGTACAGAACACCAGGCACCTCTTCTCCCTCTCTCTTTCTCGTGAATCTGTTTTTTCATGAACACCACCGTGTGTGTGTGTGTGTTGGTGCCAGTGGAAAGAGACAGCTGAGAGATGCAGAATGAGTACCGACAACAAATCAACGACGACTCTTCTGGTTTTTTCCCATTTTTTCCCAACAAATTTTCTGCTTTCCTTGGCTCCGGGTTTGCAGTTGGAAAAAGAGGAAGTGAATTATGCTGTATAAATTCATCATGTGTTTTATTACACGGCCCTCTCATGGATTTTTTCCCATGAAAATTTTAAAAATTCAATTACGTGTGTCAAGTCATGGGGAGTAGGGATATTGAGAGTGTGCAGACGGTTAAATGTGGTTATTAGCTTGGGTCCAAAATGACTTTATTGGCAATTTGTAGGGACAGACGGAGGGAGGGAGAGAGAGACAAAGTACGAAGGGTTGTTACACATTACGAATTATATTGTTGCTTTTTACAAATAAATGGATGTCACAGAAAAGCTTGTTCACTGTTGACTTGTTAATGGGTTGCCCTCATACATGCATAATACTCATCCCTGTTTTGTAGGATAAGGGATGAGTGTTGAAAAATTTCGGATGAAAATTTATTGTTCGTTTTAAATAACTCTCTCGTACTACGTGTACTACGTGTGTGTGTACACACACACACGCAGTAGGGATACAGAGAAAAAGGCAGAATTAACTGCAAGCCGTTTTCGGTTGGCTAATTGTATTTGGCTCTTCTTTCTTAAATTTTTCTAAAAATTTGAAAACAAGACACGATCTAAGTGACACCGTGACTCACGTCTATTCATTTTTTTAGAGAAGCTGAAAATAGGCACACGGAGAGAGAGAGAAAAAGAGTAGGAATTGACAGAGAGGGGTCTCCCATCTTTTTAAATGAGAAAAAAAGGAAACATATAAAGAGAGAGAGAAAAAAAGTCCAATGATCAGTTATGTTGTTGTGGAGTTGATCCTTCGCGTGTGTACAGTAAAGCTTAACACATAGTCCACACACAGGGAGTGTGTGTGTGTAACTAACAATTAGTTTTTTATTCATTGTACTGTGTATGTGTGTATTATATTATGTTTTGCTGTTGTATTTTTGCAGAGAGACTCAAACTAACGGAATGAAACAGCTGAAAACGAGATTGGCCACCTGTACCTCCACACTCTCCTCATCCCCAGAGACGACTTAAAAGCCAGAGGAGCGAAGCAAAGAAGAAGCAGAAGGACGAGTTGCAAAAACACACACACTGTCTACACACCTTCTGCATGTGTGTGTGTGTTGTTGTTGTGAGAGTGTATGCAATTTCTTGTTTCAATTGAAGAACAAGTCCGACTTGTGATCATCTGAGTTTTATAACGGCAAATCCCAGGTTGTCAGTCAGTGGAGGGAGTAGTGTGTGTTGCTGCTGCAGTGTGTAGGTAAATATATTACATAATTCTGTCAAAAATTACCATACATATTACCATACATGCCCTGATATATTCCCCATCATTAATTCCCTTACAATGATATTATAGATCAATGATGCTCCTTGTTTTTACAGTTTCACTCGCATCCACACACACACACACATTGCTATGTACTGGGCTACAAAGCAGTGTGTGCACAGTAGAATATTCCCAGTTGTTTAAAAAGTTAAGTCCTCAGCTCATCATGCAGTCCCCCCTCCTTCAATGGCCATCATCATTATAATCATCAAAGAGCATATTTTATATAGGCCGAGAAACATTTTGATTTATGTACGAGGCAATTTGTTATCATGCAAATTTTTTTCCCCTCTCTCTCTCTCTCTAGTTATGTAGTCTACTCTTACGTACTTTGTAACGCACTGAGGGAAGTGGTCAATGAGCAAAACTTCTCTCTCTCTCTCTCTCACACACACACATATCACACATCTGTGGGCAACTTGTATATTTGCTTAGAAGGAGCCTAGGGCAAGTGAGTGTGTGTGAATGTTCAAAGACAACATAACAGCATCTCATCACCATCATACACACACACACAATCATAATCGTATCATAACAAAACGTATGTACTCGTCTCTGTGTGACAGCCAGCCATGATGAGCAGCTTATGTGTAACAGAGAGAGAGAGGAAAAAATATGAAAAGTTGTTGCTTGTTGGGACAAGAAAAAAAAGAAGATTCACCACAGTTCCCATTCTATACATCTGTATACGTGTGTTGTGTGTGTGTGGAGGGATAGTGTAAAGGAGGAGACAGGTAGCATACAGATGAGGAGAGTTACAGGTAGTAAGGAAATAGGAAGCGACACAAGCGAAATATGTAATGGCAGACAAAAAATGAAGATCCCGTTCTCACTTCTTCTCCTTCTTGTTATTATTATTATGATTGTGTTGTCAACTCCTTATCTCATCCCAGGGATAATCGGAGAGAATTCACTTGAGCAAATGAGGGAACTTCCTACCTTCCCCCCTACCAGTAACAACACACACACACATGCACACACAGGGGGAAGGATAAGAGAGAGAGAGAGAAGATGATAAAATCATCGCTTGATGAGCTTCAAGTCCAAACTCAACTCTTAATTTTTGTGAACTTCCATTGCAATTGTAGACCATGTATTATCACCTTTCTTGTACATAATTTTCACTTTTAATGGGGTCTCTTCAAGACAAGAAGGATGGTTGCCATGAATTCTGAGAGAGCTAGTGCGTGTGTGTGTGCTGTGGAATGTAGGGATTTTTGACACGGGTGAAAAGAAGCCAAACGTCAATTTATGCATATTTTACAGATGGTAAAAAAATAAAGATGTCAAAATTTTTGGATAGACACACACGCATCACACATACAGAGAGAGAGAGAAGGAGAGAGAAATTTGGGTGAGGAAATGGTTAAAGGAAAAAGCATGAAAAATTTTCGAGTGTCACTGTCAAATCCACTCTTTTTTGGATATAAAGACAGGGAGAGAGAGAGAAGATTTTTTGACGTTTTTTTCCTTTTCATCGTTGAGAGACATTTGACACTTTGTATAGAAAATAGAAACCAGTCAACCAACCCTCAGTCTGAGTCACTCTTTTTGTAAATTAGTTGGTGTGTGTAGGATGGATACAAGATGACCATTAGAAATTTTTGTGAGAAATATTAATCCCACACGCCTGAATTCCTCCTCCTCCTCTGTCACATTACATTGTACATAGTGGATTGTTGATGGACATTCCTCTCCTGCCATTCATTATCTACTAGTTCACATACACACACACAGACACAGACACAGAGGAAAGTCTATTATATGATCATAATCAGTCTACCGAGGAAAATCAAAAATCAGAAAAAAACCAAAAGTGAACAAATTTTCACGCACTGCCATGCTGAGACTCACTCTCTGCTCTGCCGTCCGATAAGGAGTCATGATAAAAAAGGAACACAGTTGGTTTTTTAATTCAACAGCCAATTTACTGTCCTTCTTGTACTTCATTGTGGATATCTTGTTTTAGGACAGCCTGTACTCCTGTGGATAATTGTGAGAGATTCAAAAGGAGAGAGTGGGTGAATGTGGGTGAAAATTGAGAGTCAGGATTTTTATGTAGTGATGAGAAAGAAAGAATTAAAAACTATATTTGAAAAATCTTTCCTCGGTCTGAATCCTGTTTAAATTTCTCAACTACTTCCCCAGCATCAATTTTAATATATTGATCCCATTTAGCTTATATTTAAGTAACATGAGAAGTTGTTTTTTTGAAAAACTGCATAACTTAATTTTTGCACTATTTGTCATTCAAAAACGAGGGTTACTTGAGTGGACGGAATCCTGTCCAAGTGAAGGTAAAACAAAAGGAGAGTCGTGTGTGAGCATAAAAAACAATATGTGACTAAGCTAGGAGTGATTCATCAGTTTTTGTATCCCTGTTACTAAATTGTAAATGACTTATTACCAAAACCATGGTTAATTTTTGAATGTGAAATAAAATCTCTCTCTCTCTTCCTCCTCATCGATTACACTTTGTTTTCCACACACCTAATTTATGCCTCCACATCCTTCATTCTCTGACTCAACAGGGCGACTAACGTCTCAAAATACACTGTTGTACATCCATACATTAACTAGAAAAGGATGTGGAGAATTCGATTCGAAATTTGATTTCTAATTGGCAATAATCAGTTACAATACACACACCCAGGATAAAAATCATTATAAAAAAAAATTCTTTTCTGGTTACAGGGGAAAAGTTGACGGGGATCCTCATTCACACAGTGAGAGTGACGACGAAGATTCATCACCACAACAAAAAAAAGTTTGAGCTAACAAGGAGAATTGGGGAATTTTGGAAGACTTTCAAGAAATTTGATTTTTCAACCCATTTATCCACGATCATCTTGTAACTTGAGGCCCATTAGTAGAACGTGAAGGGGAGAGTGAAATTCTTCTCTCTGTGTTTCTTTTTGGACATAATTGGAAATCATGCCACCGGAATGGGAGGATGAAACATTTCAAATTATGAATTTTCCAAACACCAACTCACCATTCGAGGTAAACACTTCCTTTCTTCTCTGATTTATTGACCTGCATCGATTTCTTTTCTTCCTTTCCTCTTAAATAACATTAACATCCCAATTTTTCGATTAACTCAATTGTACTTTTATTTTGTGTACCACAATCCCCCCTTCACTCTATATATGACTCAATCTTGATCAAACTTTTTTGAAGGAATTTTGAATTATCGAGTGTTTGTAACAATTTTCTCTAATAATAAGGGATTGGGAGGTGCGTTGATGGATGTCATGTACTAAAATACAAAAGTGTGATGATGTGTCATGTCTTTTTCTCAAAAAAAGGAGAATAGTCTAGTCATGATTTTGAACACAGACACTCACACACTTACACTTCTTTTTGTTACAAGATGAAAATTAAAATGTTGAAGAAAAGAGTAGCTCAACAACAAAAGTTTTGTTTGACAATACAAGATATTCGTGGGTTCAGAAGAGATCTCTCTCTCTCTTTACACTCTAAAGTCGACAGGGACTACAGAAAAGGGCAGGGAATTCACACAAAATATTGTGTGAATAATAATAAAAATGCACGCATCAACACGATTATATGTTACAGAGAGAGAGAACGGTTAATTGCGTGCGTATCTTTCTCCTTCATCTTAACTCGGAGAGAGAGACAGTGGTAAAATAAAAGTCTTGTAAGTACAGTAGACACACACAATGTGCCAAGGATTCATGCTAAATTTCTAAAAAAAATTTTCCTTAAAATGTATTGAAACAAAATGTGCAACATCATCCCTTCAGTGTACACTACACTGTGTGTATCTTATACTGTAAGATGTAGAGTACACACGCATCCGTATTTGTACACACACACAATGTAGACAGAGAGTTGAGGGTGCAAGATTTACAATTTTTGTTTGATTTAGCTAGACTCTCTTGAAAGTATTTTCCTCTCCTTCTTCCTCTTTGTAATATGTAAGAGGATTTTAACAGAGCTTCGACAAAGATGATTGCGAAATTAAAGTTTGGACAAAAATCTTGATCTTGTAAATTTAATTTTTTCCTCTCTCTCTCTCTCTCTTCTGATGGAATGTTCTGGCTCGCAAGTTTTAACGAGGAGGAGGTAAAAGAAAAAAAGAGAGTTTTTTCTACTTAAGAAATTAGATTAGATTTAACGAGGGGAAAGAGTGTGAGGAGGATACCATAAAAAACAGCCAGAGTTCCGCTGATGATGAGCAAAATAGGATTGAGTCAAAGTGTTGAAACTCGGCACAGACACAAAGTCAAACACACATCTGTACTTACACAGAGTACGGGGGAAATGAAAAGGTTGAGCTGATTGTTGTTGTCATATTTTACTTTGGTTTTTGCCTACATTTTTTTTGCTATGGTCGTTCCGTATGTTCAGTTTAAAGTTTAAACTGGCCCTTCTGTGTCTTTTCTTCGGTGGAGAGTCTTTTCTTTTTTTTCCTTGGGATTTTTGACATGTAGTCATTATCTCATATATCGGTGGATTGGATATTATTGCACTCTGCCTGTTACTTAGCTGGTAACGACGTTGTTTTGGCCTCACTTGACATGCTGAACAAAAAAGTTCACACACACACTACACTTTGTACTGTAATGTGTGTACATAAGTCTTTACAGTACAATCCAATTGTATGTGAGTACAGAGAGTAAGTATTGTATACACACAAACCTCGAATCCATTGCAATTAGGTTCACTTCATGCATTTCGCATCAATTACTCTGCCGAGAGGCAATGAGACCATAAATCTGTCTATTCGGACTTAAGTAGATTCTCCTCGAATGAGGAGGAGGAGGAGAAAGAAGAGGAAGGTTCATAAATTCCATGATTGGAAAACGAGTCACTTGAATCACTTGATCATATAAAATCCCACCTGCCCTTCCACCAAACTCACCAAGACCAAGGGAGAAGGGAAAGGAACATGGGAAGAGAAACTGACCCAAGGAAAATATCTTACCACACGTTCATGCTAAAATCCAACACACACACACAATCTCAGATTCCTTGGCAAAGATTAAAAATTATTGAGAAAACTCTTTAACCTTTGTGGCCAGCACAAAATTGGGGGATGATTATTGTGAAACTTTAAGAAAAAAATTTGGATTGCCAATAGCCAATTTAATTGGCCTCTCTCTCTCAATCTCTCTCTTTTCTCATCCCTAAATTCTTGGAAGGGAAGAGAAAAGGTTAAAAATTAAAAGCCGTTTCTAAATATGTGTGTGAACTTTCAAACAATCCATGTCATAGTTTGACATTTTTCAAAAAAAGAAAGAAAAGCATCCAGATCAAAAGAAAAAAAAGATTGTTGACAGGTAAAAAGCCACTTCCTCTTCGTAAATCTCACGAGGAGAGGAAGTGATTTGTCGTCGGATGTATGCAAAACATGAGAGAGAGAGAGTCTAGAGAGAAAGAATAACAAGTACTTGAGATGACATTGGCTGATGACGATAGTACAAATACATAATAGAAATTTTGCAAAGAGTTCAAAACACGTAATTTCAATCCTACATACAATCCTCCCCCTCCTTCATTCAGAACAATATTATGATGAGACACACTCTCAGACTTTGTCCTAGGTATAAATAGATGAGAATAGAAGTGTTGAAGAGAATGAGAAAGAGATGAAGAGAGAGAGAGAGAGAGAGAGAAGAAAGAAATAATTTATGACCCACCACGTCGACACATAGTCGTCGTCGTGTTGTCGTCGTCTTATTTTCGTAACCTACTTTATTATTATTTTTTTTATGTTGAGTCCACAATCATTAGAATCGTGTATCCTCTCTCCACACCATAGTCACTTATATGTAGTTGAGGAATTTACTCGTACACATTTTTTTGATTTCTCATAATAAACATCGCCTCCTCCTCCTCCGCCGCCCTCCTTCGTCACCACCAAGACCAAGATCAGAGTTTGGTCCAAATCCTAATCTTCCCTCCCCATCTCACCAACTGCCAAAAGGAAAAGACAAAGAAATTTCTTCTGCCGAGTGCATGGGTACAGTGTACACTGCACTGCACTGGCTATAAATTTTATTGACGCTTCTGTGTCCATATGTAAGACAAAGTCGTATTTCCGTTCACTTCCCCCATGTCATCGTAAAAATCCAAGACAGTGGAATCGACACAAAATTGTGTGTCTAATCCACCTTGGCAAAAAAATGACCAAGAAAATTGGCCGTTGGCTGTAGGAATTCTAAAATAGTTTCTTTCTCCTCCTCCTCACATTTCTTTGTGGTTCTTCTGTGGTACATGAGCAATACATGAGTAGAGGATTTTGACATTGCGGATTTCTTTCTTCATCTGATTTGTAAGATAGTGTGTGCGTGTGTGTACAAATATGTACAGGGTATATACGGACTTTTGACAGAGATTGAATTGAGATTTTTGTCAAAGGAATGTGTGTGAATGGAAGATCTTTATGTTGGTTGAATGGAGGAGTTTATGTAATGGAAAATATTTCACATTGATGATTTTTGTGGGATTGTAGACTAAGCCGACGAGCGGTCTCACACCCAACAACAACAATAATAATAATAAAGGGATGCCAACACTCCGGCCTCCTCTTTACAATGCGGAAGATTACACAGCCGCACTCAAACAACTCTTCTCCCCATCCTCATCCATCTCCGTTTTGATTGATCACTCCGGAGGAGGATTCTCCGGTTCAAGTTCCCCAGACTCGGGTGGGAGTAGTAGTGGACCACCCGAAATGAGTATGCGGAAATTTCTGAATGGCAGTGAACTACTCTTCAAATTAGAGGCAGACTTGAGGAGGTGAGTCATCGACATCATGGTTTGATTCTTGTCAACTTCTAGGAATGACAGAGTAATGAAATGATTTCTTTTATTTGCAGTGCTTACCCAACATTTGTCCAAGAATTTGTGTCGGGTCATTGTGAAGGGATCTATTATGTCCTGGAAGCTCTAAAAGGGATCCAAGCAGCTCTGGATGAATGTACTGGACTGAGGGAACAACGAAAACTTATTCTGGATGAACAGAAGTGTTTGCAGTGTCTGAAACTTTGTCTAAGGTAAAAATTGTCTTTTGCAAATTAATTTATTTCGATATTTGACTTGAAGATGGGAATCTCAAGTTGATCCTTCAATTCAACCCTTGATGACTTTTTATTTAGTTAATGAACATCCATTTACTATTTACATACAAGTACATGTATGTAAGTTGACATGCTTTTGTGTTTGGATTGGGTAACTTGGGATTTTATTGTAGTATAGAAATTCTTTGTATTATTCTCTTTCTGCAAATACTCTGACTGCAAAATTCAATGGAAGAGACTGAATAAAGAGAGTCACAAAATGTTTGAACAATAAAAATGTTGGAGGGCAAGAAAAATAGAAAATTTATTATTGACATTCAAAGAAAATTTTTTGATAGAGAAAAAAAGTTAAACAAGCTCCTTTCAGCCTGAACTAAATTGAGGCATTCATTTTGGTTTATTACGCACATTACCTTTTGATTTGAGAGTCATTTTGAGGGAAACCCTTTGCTCTATACTGCTGTGTGCATAGATATTGTATAGAGAGAGAAGAGACAAAAAATGCTTTGTTGTGATATTTACAGCTGTTGTTGTAAATGGTATTAGAGTTCGTCTGTGCAAAGTAAATTATATTTACCCATTGTTGAGTATTTAGATAGACAATTTTTTAGCTTCTTCTCATCAATATAACATAACGGACTACTTGAGTCTGTGTATGTAAACACTAAAGGATCTGTAGCTACGTAACTCCAACTTGCAAGGGATACAT